>OVBE01003673.1:261-26127 GCA_900406425.1 Iberis pinnata
GAACGACTTTACCCTTGATTGCATGTTTTTACCTTTCCTGCATCTGCTCTGTTTTGCATCCAAAGTGTTTACAGCATTTTTCTGTTTTATGCATTTTTACTTTCGTTGCACCTAGGACCCTTAGCACCCAACCCCTTTTTAATATCAGCTTGACTTTTAAGCATCCAACATATTCTCACTGCTTAGTTCTTTCCCATTATGGATTGATAAAAACCCATCCATACTACAACGATGGGTTGATTGATAACACAGGATCTCAAAAATCCTACTATCAGGAGTCTACATCAAATTTTTGATGTATTAATCATTTTGGAATTATGTAATAAATTTTTGTAAAATTATTTCTACCTATTTCAACTTTTGCATATAATACCTTACACTACTAGGCATTATTTTAAAAATTAGGAACTTGAATTACATAATGTTGTAACTAATACATTTTTGAAAATATTTTTATACAAAAGCGTGTTAGATGTACTTTGATTATATATTTAATGTAGTTTATCTAGAAAACTTAAGTTGAAATTACGGTTTAATTGTTTAATTGTTTTTTGGTCAAAAGTCATACTATGTAGAAAAAAGAATAACTGAATAACTAGGACAACTATGTTATAATAATTGAATAGTTAAACGTAGTTATTCCTAGTTATTCTATTTTGGCGACGCACTTGTCAGCTTTGTCGGCAAGTTAAACCTAGTTAATCTATTTCGGCGGCGCACTTAATATTTGTTATATATCTAGTTAAACCTAGTTATTCTCAGTTAAACTCAATCTTAAAACATAAGTCTTTTCAAAATATCCTAGACATATTCAATGAATATACACTAATTTCCTAAATTAATAACAAATTTAAAATATCAAATATATATATTTAATTAAAATTTTCTTTGAATCAAGAAAATTTCAGAACATAATAAATATTTAAGTACAAAATATTCAAGAAAATTACTGAAAATAATAAATATTTCAGTAAAAATATATTTTTAAAAATATTACAAAATTGTTAAAAATAAAAAATTCAAGAAATCTGTAACATTTAAAATTTTTAAAATTTCCAGATAAATTAAAAATTTTCAAAAATAAGAATTTTTTTGGAAAATATTTTTATTTTAATATTATAACAAAATTGTTTAAAAATTACCATTTTCATAAATTGAAAAAAATATAAATTTATTACTATCTACATAGTTATATTTACTATTTGAAACTCCAAAGTTTGATAAATTATTCGAATAAATTTATTTTAAAAATTAATATATAAACTATCAATTATTTACCAATTTTACACATGTTTGTTTTTTTTTTAAAACAACTTTTTAATAAAAATACAATTTAAAATTCATGAAATAACAAAAAAATTTTATCGACGAAGATTAACTGAATTCTTTGGAATAACTATGTACGAATACCCGGCGAGTTAAACCTAAATACCCCTAGTTATACTCATTTGGCGGCGTACGTGGCAGTTTTGGTTGCTAGTTAAACTCTGTATCCACATCCGGCTCCACCACCACCATAGTCACAACAATTTCTTCTCTATCATTCGCAATAGCGGTAGTCTCTTTCCAAAATGCTTCCACAAACTTTAAACTACCTACATCCTTGTGATTTGGAGGGGATTGATGACAGTCTCATCTCGATATCAGTTTGTGCTCTCTTATAGAGTACCGAATTGGGACGTCGTTTACCACAAACCATAGTTCGTGTTGCGCTTTCATCTTTGCTATTCGTACTATTAGTGTCCACAGTCCCAAAATCCTATGGTTCTTTTCCAAAGGCATGTGGAAAAAAATTCTTGGACTGCGGATATTCTTGAAACCACTTTAATTCAGTTCTCCTTAGGCCTTTAATAAAGTCCACGACATCCTTGAGATGGCACCGTGTTTGGAACTTCAGATAATGTTTGAACTGGTCTGGTGGAAATAAAAAAGAAAACGATTGCATTGGCTCACCAAGCTACAAAAAAACAGAAATTATTTGATAATTTTCCAGTCATATTGTTAAACCCAGTTAACGCAGTTATCCTAGTTACACTTAGTTAAACCCTTTAAACATAGTTACACCAAGTTAAATCTACTTAAACCTAGTTAACATAGTATTCCTAGTTACACCTAGTTAAACTCTTTAAACATAGTTACATCAAGTTAAACCTAGTTAAACTAAATTAACATAGTTATCCTAGTTAATCCAGTTAACCCAAAAATCCCTTTGTGTTCACGATAAACCCAGAAATATGAAGTCTAGCTTCAACAAATCGACAACAGAGAACGTTAAATTTTGCGTATGAGGTGGCATCTCTCTGCCACAAACAACAGAGAAAATTAAGATTGAAAACCCAAAACAATTTTTTTTTTACTGAAATTCTTTCAAAATTGTTTCATCCATGAAAATTATTCTTCAAAACAAAGATATATGATGTAAACAGAACAAAAATCGATCTGAAAACTTCTGAAATCGAAATTTTTTAAAAACTCTAACTAAATCATACAAAGGAGGAGCCTTATACAAAGAACGTAAAAGAAGAAGAAGAAGAAGAGGAGAATAAAAAAATAATAAAATAAAAAATATAATGGATATATCTATTTAACTTGGGCTTGGGATACAAGAGGTTGAGTTGTAGTTTTAGGATTTCATTAAGGGTAATAATGTATTTTGGCACAATTTCGATTTAAAAAAAATTAAAAAAGAAAATAATTTTATAAAGGGGTCATATGAGCATAATTTTAATTATAGTGAATTAAGATGCGCCTCTCTCTTTCTCTTTGTAACGCTTTTTCTCAAATCTAGGTTTTAGATGGAGAGGCTTTTAGATTCTTATGGCTTCGTGATCAGATGCGTATGGGTCCGTCGTGGATACGTATGGATCTTTGATGGATACGTAATCAGATCATTTTTCACTCATCGAGATCGGAAAGTCTCATGGGTCTCGCTCCAACAAAAATCTCTTCAGTTTTATCATGCAGAGATTTCAAAGATGGAAAGTCAAAGAGATTATTTGGAAATTACTTCTCATGATTATGGTGGATACGGATCCCATCAGATCTCAGGAAAAGGAAAGTTCCTCCATCAGGGATTTCAATTGGGTTTCGGTTTAGGAATTTTTGATTCTCGTAATCAAGATAAATTACGGCTAATATCAGCGGGACTTAAGGATCTAAAGGATTTTTCAATATCTCTCACAATATTAAACAGTAGCTTATTCGAGAATTCCTTATCATTCTACTTCTCAGTTTTTTCTTTTACACAAAGCTTTAAATCTGTGGTTTTTATTTTCTTTTTCCTCACATCTCTTTCAACTTTGGATATAATGGCTCAGTTGGGTATGAACAAAGGAAAAAGTCATGTGTTGAGAATTGCAACGGTGAAGATAATGGGTGCTGCCATGGAGTCCAAGCTGAAGCGTTTTGAGCTTACTCTCATTGGTCGTCTCATGAATCCATCAGTTCAAAATATGGAATCTCTTTTGGTGAACTTTCCTAAGAATTGGAAGTTGGAAGATAGAGTCCGAGGAACTGGTTTAGGTTCTGGTCGGTTCTTATTCACGATGGCCTCGGAAGAGGATTTAATTGGGGTCTTAAGGAATGACCCCTATTTTTTTGATGGCTGGATGGTTTCTTTGGTTCGATGGGAACCAATTTTTGCTCCCAATTACCCTACAGACATCTCTTTTTGGGTTAAACCACTTGAAGTTCCATTACATGTTTGGGACGAGGATGTTCTTCGAGCTATTGGCGATGCTCTTGTGTCTGTGAGGAAGGTCGATGGGGGATTCTGGCAGTGTCTTTGTTACTATTGATGGTTTCAACCCTTTATATTTCCAAACAGAGATACCTTTCGATTCTGGAGATGTTATTAAAATAGGGCTTGGTTATGATAAACTAGCTAATTTATGCTCTACTTGCTTCAGGGTCACTCATTCGGCGGATGTTTGTCCTGAAGGTGTGAATCTTTTAGGCAATAGAGTAGTGAAACAAAAGAGTAAGAGCTCTTATGCCGAGGTGGTTTCTACTCACATGCATGACGATACCCACTGGGAAGTTCAAAGAAAGCCTCCTGCAAAAAGAGCACTAAATTTTAAAGAAGAGGAAACTCGGTATGGGTTTCCTTATAAATATGTTGGGCCGGGTAGAGAAATACAATTGTCTATTCGTGAAGGCCAACAACACTTTGGGGTATGGGCTAAGAGATTCAGACATACCAATCCAAGGGATATGAATACCAAGCGATTCAAGAGTACAACAGGCAAAGAGAAAGTTTCTGGTGGGTCCAGAACTGGAACTCTCAATAAAGGGGTAAAAGTGGGTCCATCAACTTGGCCAAAATCACTGTATGCTTCAAAACATTTGGGTGATTCTTCTCATTCCCATCAGGAGTTAGATGGGAAAGGTACTGGCTCAGACATAGGTATTGGATCTTCCCAAATGGCAGCTGGTATTGTTCCTTTAATTACAGATAAAGATGTCCCGGTCACGGTCCCATCCACAGGTACTGTTACTGACCAATTGGCAGATGATGTTCTTCCTTTCAATTCAGATAAGGATGACCTTCTGGGAGAATATATGGGGGATATGATGGGTGAGGAAGATAATATTCTTGAGGATGGCAAGTTTGATGAAGATTATGACTTTGCTGTAGATCAGCTTACTACTCTTGAAGAGGACAAATCTATTCCCAATGAGGAAACCATCACTGAAAATGGTCAGGCTGAGCATGTTGAAGGTAATAATTCTTTACTTTCATCTTTTGTTTCGGCAAATACAGATGTTCGTTCAGTGAGTTTGGCTTTAAGTGATCTTAAACTAGGACTAGTACAGAGTAATGACAACCCTTTGACTCAGGGTTTTAAAGTCTCAAAGGGTCGAAAATCATTGTGTTCACCTTTAGGGAAAATTAAAGGTTCAAGCAAAATTTTCAAAGCTGTTATTTTGGCATCTCCGAAGAAGAGACTTCTTCTTAATAGGATATCTAAACAATCAAATAATGTGAAAAATCATTCTCTCTCTAAGGCTCATCCTTCTGAGACAAGAATTAAGGCTTCTTCACTTAACCATGTTACATCTCGGTCTGGAGTTTCAGGTAATCAGGGATCTCAAGGCGGTAGCCAAGACAAGATGAAAGGTTTATTGGCAATCCCAAAGCCACCTGCTAGCAAATAATTTCCATGTGGAGTCTTAGCCGAAGCTTAGTGAATAAAATGGATCTGGTTTTGGAGGAAACTTGGCTAGAGCATCCTCTGTTTTTTCCTTTATTTTTCAATTTACAACATTGTTGTGATGTTTTCTTTCAGTTGTTTTTATCTTCAGATGAATTTCAGTTAACTTTGTGATCACATGGTGTAACGGTTATTTCATCTCAATTATTATCTATTTCTTCTGGTTATTATGGTTATAACTTTTTCTTTGTTCCTAGTAATTTGGTCTTCGTGTTTTACACGTTGACAATTATTTTCATTGTAACTTCTTTCTTGTTTGTTACATCACTTAATCTTAGTAGGTTAGTAATATTAAGGAAATTTGACTTTCTTTGGAAATTTAGGTGGCTGCAAGGCATATTACGAAGTGGCTTTTGGTCGCATGGTGATTCTGCTATTTTTAATCAATTAATAAATCCATGCTTTTTCCATGTCTATCTCATTTGCATGGACTTCTCAAATTTCATTATTTCAGGCCATTTTAGTGATAATCAAGTTTTTTGGGTAACATATATTACTGTTTCTAAGGTAATTCTCATGATGCATGGTGATGGCATTTTGGAAAGGATATTATTGTTATTTCTCATCAAGGTTTTTTGGATGTTTAATTTTAATTTTGGATTTCTTTTACCAAATTTTAGTGTGATTCCTCTTACGGAATCGCTATTGATATAATGAGTATAATGAGTTGGAACTGTCAGGGTATGGGAAGTACCGAAACAATTGAACGTTTACGCGAAATGCGTAGAAATATTTTTCCCGATTTTTTATTCTTAATGGAGACTAAGAACAATCAGAATCACGTGCTAAATGCTCAAGGGAGCTTAGGTTACGACGAATCCCATATTATTGATCCGGAAGGTTTAAGTGGAGGACTTGCTCTATTTTGGAAAAAGTCTTATTTAGTTGATGTTTTGTGCGCTGATAAAAGGATCATTGACATAAAGGTTTCATTAGGTTCCATTCATTTTTATCTTACTTTTGTTTATGGCGACCCAGTTAGAGCTCACAGACAGGCAGTCTGGAATAGGTTAACCATGATTGGCCTTCATCGAAGTCAAGCATGGTTCCTTATAGGTGATTTTAACGAACTTCTTAAAAACTCATAAAAGTTAGGGGGACCATAAAGAGAGGAGGCTTCCTTCTATGCTTTTAGAAATTTCGTGCATGATTGTAGATTGGGTGAAATTCCGAGCACTGGTAATTCATTCTCATGGGCCGGTTGGAGGGATAATATTTATACGCAATGTAAGCTAGATAGATCTTTCGGTAATGCATAATGGCTTAGACTATTTCCAAGGGTGAAATCAGAATACTTGGATAGATCGGGTTCGGACCATAGACCGATTCTCACAAAATTTGTGAGTGAAATATTGACACAAAAAGGACGGTTTATGTTTGACAAACGTTTGGCGGGTAAGCCTGAAGTTACCAAAATTTTTAAAAAAGCTGGAAATATGGTCATGGTTCCACTTTTACGTCAACCTCGGATAAATTAGTTCTTTGTAGAAGAAACCTTTCACACTGGAAAAACTCTAATAAGTCTTCTGCGAACTCAAAGATTCATTTACATCAATTAAGATCTCAATTGGACAAGGAGAGTTCAAAGAGATATCCTGAATCTCGACTAATGATTGATCTTCGGTGGGAAATATCTAAGTCATATAGAGAGGAGGAGGTATTTTGGAAACAACAAAGCAAAGAGCGATGGTTAAAGGACGGGGATCAAAATATAAGCTTTTTTCATGGAAGTGTGCAAAGACGAAGGGCACAAAATAGGATTCTATCCTTAGAAGATGACCATGGGATCGACCATTTCACAGAAGGTTATAAAGGGAATATAGCGGTAGCTTTTTTTATAAATCTTTTTACGTCTTCTAAGCCAGATTACCCATCTGAACTTCTAGATGGAATGTTACCTAGAGTGAGTAGTTCCATGAATGATTTCTTGGTTAAACTAGTGACTAACCAAGAGGTAAAAGATGCAGTGTTTAGTCTTAAACGAGACAGCTCACCGGGTTTTGATGGAGCAGGAACCTACTTAGGGCTGCCTGAATGTTTTAGTGGATCAAAACGCGAATTGCTCGCTTTCATCACTAACAGATTCAAGGCTAGACTTTCAGGATGGTATGCCAAATCTCTCTCCCTCAGAGGCAAGGAAATCCTTCTGAAATCAGTGGCAATGGCATTACCGGTGTATGCCATGTCATGTTTTCGTCTTACCAAAGATCAGTGTAAAAAGATTACTAGTGCAATGACGAGTTTTTGGTGGAATTCTTAAGAAGGAAAAAAAAAGATTAATTGGGTATCTTGGTCAAAAATGTGTCAATCAAAGGCTACTGGGGGTTTAGGCTTCAAGGATATTGGGGAATTTAATCAGGCTTTATTGGCTAAGCAAGCATGGAGAGTTTTACATGACCCAACCACGCTGCTTTCAAGAGTGTACAAAGCTAGATATTTTCCAAAAAAAATTTTCTTGTAGGGTCAATGGGCACACGACCATCTTACGCTTGGCAGAGCATTCTTTTCGTACGAGAGTTACTAGAAAAAAGTTAATAAAAATCATTGGTAATGGGGAAAACACAAAAGTCTGAAAAGAAAAATGGCTTTTTTATGGTGAACCACGATCTCCAATTAGTATCAATCCACCGTTAGATGGTAATCAGAAGGTCTCTTCCTTAATTAATAGGGAAGGGTCTTGGGACAATGTGTTAATTCATCATTTTTTTAATGATGATGATGCGGTGCAGATATTATCAATGGTACCTAACAATCAACTAAATGACAAGTATATATGGGCTTATTCAACTGATGGTCACTACAATGTTAAAAGTGGTAGTTGGTTAATTTCAAAGATACGAGACCAAAACCTAGTTTCAACTTCTCAACAAAGGTTGCTCAATGATTTGAAAACAAGGATATGGANCTCAATGATTTGAAAACAAAGATATGGAAAATCAGGACAGTTCCAAAAATAAAAATGTTTTTATAGAGGGCTCTCTCGGGGGCATTGGCGGTAGCTGACTGTCTAAATGCCCATGAGATATGATCGGATTCACGGTGAAAACTTTATGTTGTCGGGATTGAAACAATAAATCACGTCATTTTTGAATGCGTCCTAACCAATAAGATTTGGCACTTAGTAGGGATATCGGGTACCACTCAAGGATTCACAAACTCCCTTACATAAAATTTGGAAAACTTAATCCAATTAATGGATAATATTAACATTAACAAAAAGTTAAGAGCGTCCATTCCATGAATTTTGTGGGAAATCTGGAAAAATAGAAACGCACTAGTTATCGACGGGAAACAAAACGATATCTCAGTGATGATTTCACTAGCTCAGGAAGAGGCAGAGCATTGGAATAAGCTTTATGATGACTCACAATTGGCTCATCGACAACCATACGTCCGTTCAGAAAGAAAGGAAACTCACTGGACGAGACCAACAACGTCGGTTCTAAAATGCAATGTTCACTCCTCATGGTCCGTGAGAGGTTTTCTAATTGGTGGGGCATGGATAATCAGGAATTTTACTGGTAATGTCTCTTTTCATGCTAGGGATGCTCTGCTTCCCGCTCCAAACAAATTCGAAGCTGAACTTCGATGCATTTTCTGGGCCGTGACAAGCATGTCTGACCTCCATTTAAGCGTCATAGAAGTCTGGTCTGATTTCGGCAGCGTAGTTGAAGCAATTAATCATCCATCAAGATGACCAAAATATCAAAATTTAATTCAGAAGATCTCCTCTGTCGCTGCCTCCTTTGCCTCTTGTTCTTTCTTCACAGCTTCGCCTTCAGCCAACTCCATTGCCAGAGCTATTGCCAAAAACGTTTCAAAATTTGGGTTATTCTAATCCTATCTCGCCTTGGAAGGACCGGCATGGCTTCAATCACTCATTCAAGATGAAGCGAATCTCTCTTAGTCATTTTATGGTATTTGATTATTATTTTAAAAGTTGTATTATCTAGTCGACTTTTTATTATTTTTTTATTATAATGGGAAAAAAAAAGTCATACTAGAATTTGTCCCTCTTTATTTGCCCTCGATCATTATAAAAAAAAAAAAAACAAGCCCCCAAAGCGAAGTTGGAAATTCCTATGGGTTTAGGCAATTCATTATGATGAATAAGACTCTGTGTTTATTGATTACCTGAGACCAGATTCACATTGGATCCGAACATTCTCTTCCCTGTGGTGTTTCAATGGCGGATCATCAAGACGACGAAGATCTGGAATTGGCCCTTAAGATGAGTATGCAGTACAATCCTCCGGAGCCGAAGCGAAGCAAACCCGTTGAAGAAACTGGATCCGGATCTCATTCTGGTGAGTCACCCGAGGCTAAATCCAGGCGGTTGCAGCGAGAGCTCATGGCTGCCGCAGCCGAGAAGAGAATAATGGTGTTGCCTAAGAGCCATCTTGCTGATCTGGGGAAGGAGTTATCACCGGAAGATTCTGATCAATTGTTCTCAATGGTGTTTGGGAATGAGGTCTCCAAAAGTATACTTGCACAATGGACTAACCAAGGCATAAGGTACGTACAATCTTCTGTTCAATTTGCTTCCTAGATAGATGGGTTAAATTTTGTGTATTATATTTGGTGTTGACTAATATGGAAGCAAGGATTTCACAAGTTAGGACTCTGATACAACCAATGAAAGAGAAAAGCTATAGTGCTGGTTCAACACAAAAGCTAGATTAGATTTTTAATGCACTAGTATTGTTATCCACTATCCATTCCATTGTGGGATTCTTGTGAATGTATCCTATTGTCTTTTTATCTCTTATTTGATGTGCTATTCTTGTCGATCAAAATTTAGATTGAGAGAGGGTATCCTTAAGGTATCTTATTGTATTTTAAGGTATTAGTTTAGTAACTCTATAATCTGCGGCAGTCCTTTTGAGATTTTCTCATTGGGCCGGTCTTTTCTATTGCATGGAAAATATATAATCACAAGTTTGACAAAATAGTAGAGAAATAAACTCTTTTGTCCCTAGGAAGAAATCCAACAAGAGGTGGTTGGAGAAATCTGATTATTACCCTCTTGTCCCAATTTCTTTTACAACATACCATGGTCGGTAATTCTTCCATAATTATTGATATCAAATTAACCTAGTCTCAATTATTCTCTCCAGCAAATCATAGCTGCATATCTATCAGAATCAAATTGACCTTTTCAAGAAATAATGCTGCGGTTAAATGTAATAGAATTTTGACAGCTATTTCACAATTAACTTTGCTCGCACATTACATTTTTATAGGTTTAGCCCTGATCCTGATACTACGATAGGCTTAGTGCAGCATGAAGGTGGTCCTTGCGGTGTTTTAGCAGCACTACAAGTAAATTTCTTGTTCTCTTGTTATAATCTGTTGTATAGGGCATTTACACATCCTTACAGTTGATGCTGACTGTTTTATTTTCTTTGTAGGCATTTGTTCTTAAGTACCTTCTTTACTTTCCGGATGACAGAGTTAAAGCTTCACCAAGTATGGGTGCCAGAACATTATCTAAAAACCGTTTTGTTGCATCAGATTCTTTCTCGTCTGTACCAGAAGAAGCTAAAACAAGGTGATTTTTCTCAGAATATTTGTTGGACAGTAATCGATCATACTTAGTTCTCAGCATCTGTCATTATATTTCCCAGGGCTCTCGTCAGGAGCATGTGTGAGATTCTATTTATGTGTGGAAACAATAACCGTGCTGTAATTGCGTGTTTCACTAATTCTGAGGATTTTAATAGTAATCAGAGAGACGAGGTTAGTGAAACTTGAGTAGTTTTTCATATTTATTGCAAGAATTGGCTGTGTTTCACTATTAATGTTGCGTATATTCCTTCTAATTGGTTGTAGGCAATGGCTGGTGGACTGCCTATTGAGTCGGCTTCGGATTTACAAAAGATCTTAAGATTGGAGACATTCACAACTCAATCCAGTGCCCTTAATAAGCTACAAGGCACAATAACAGCTTTCCAAAGTCGCATGGGTGCTTTACTATTCCTAATTTCGGCTTTACTCTCCCGAGGACTGGTAATGCCGAGACCTTGATACCTTTTTATCTTATTTTCTTTTCTTTTCTTTGTTTGTTTAGATGTGTACAAGGAGGTATACCTGAATGATAGATTGGGGGATTGCTTTGAATTTCAATTGCAAGATAGAGTTCAGTTTTTTGAGCGACTTCAAATCCTTTGGTTTGGTCAAGTGGTCGATTGGGATCCATCACGTATGGTTGTGGTTTATACTATTGAGGTTACATCTAGAAAAGATAATTTGCATAAGAATAAAGAAAAATCTGACATAGTAAATTCTACCGTATATGTAACGAATAGAATACTGAACCTGATAAGAGTTTATTAGCAAATTTAGTTATGGAGTGTAGTAAAAAAAGAGCTTATGATGTTTATTAGCAAATTGGGATCCATCACGTTTGGTTGTGGTTTATACTATTGAGGTTACATCCAGAAAAGATAATTTGCATAAGAATAAAGAAAAATCTGACATAGTAAATTCTACCGTATATGTAACAAATAGAATACTGAACCTGATAAGAGTTTATTAGCAAATTTAGTTATGGAGTGTAGTAAAAAAAAGAGCTTATGATGTTTAGATTCTTAAGCAATTGGCGACTTGTTCTTTGATTCTGTCTCGTTTCTACGTTTGTTCTTTCAATATAAATCAAGATATTGAATTCTTGATTGTAACATAATAAGAGTATCTAGTTGCAGACTGGACTGGACTGGACTATTTTGGTAGATTATTCATTTCAATTCCTTAGGTTAACTCAAAGGAACCTCCCTGTTCCTTATGGGTATATTACCACCTTGATGATGGAACTCTTTTGTCTTGTAACTGTATTATGAACAATTTTCTTATGATCAGGACACTATACAAACCGACAGGGATGATCCAAACCTCCCCCTAGTAACTGCACCGTTTGGACATGCGTCTCAGGTAGTAGAATTGAATACACAGTAATCCATGAGTTGTTTCTATTGCTGATTTTTTTTTTTTTTTTTGAGTAGGAAATTGTAAACTTGCTGTTGTGTGGAGAAGCGGTTCCAAATGTGTTTGATGGAAAGATGGATCTTGGAGGTGACATGTTTCTAAAAGGCATATCTAAGAATGTGGAGGTGGGGTTTCTCACGTTGCTCGAGTCTCTCAATTTCTGTAAAGTTGGCCAGAATCTCAAATGTCCCAAATGGCCAATATGGGTTATTGGCAGCGAGTCACATTACACCGTCCTGTTTGCACTTGATCCATCAGTCCAAGAAGAAAACGAACTGGAGCTGAGAGAGTCTCAGATAAGAAGAGCTTTTGATGCAAGAGACCAAAGTGGAGGAGGAGGTTTCATCAGCGTGGAAGCCTTTCACCAAGTTACTCAGGATACAAACATTAGACTCCCAACCGAGAAGCTAAATGAGATATGCGCCACGGGGTTCATTGTGTGGAGCGAGTTATGGCAAGTGATCTTGGAGTTAGACCGGAACTTAGGAGGGATAAAGGATTCAACTGGAATGATGGGAAAGAAAGTGTTTGATATTTATCACTTCAACGGGATTGCTAAATCCGATATAAACGGTAGTGGTGGTGGTGGGATGATACCTGTGCAAAGGCCACGGCTCACGAAACTAAGCGTATCTGTTCCTCCTAAATGGACACCGGAAGAGTACATGTCAACGGCAATGCCAAGCTGCAGCTCTCAGAAAGAGTCAGAAGTGGATCAGCCTAAACTGTCACAGCACGCACCATTGGTGGATTGTATCAGAACTAGGTGGTCACGAGCCACTTGTAGCTGGTCTGGAGATCCTCCAAGTATAGTCTGAAGAATGTTATGTATCATGAAAACCAAAAAAAAACGGTAAACTTCTCAACTTTCTATGCGTTGCCGGTTTTTTTTGTTGTGTTGTGTTGTGTATTGATGTAGAATTTTCCGTCTATTATTGATATTGAACATTATTTGATACATGAATATTTCGTTGCACAGTCTTGTTCGTTTCGCTAGCGATAGCTGATTTTTTATTGTTCGTTGCACAGTTTCCAGCAAATAAACGTAATGTTGTTAGTTTTGTGATTATTTAACTTTTATAATTTTATAATATATAAAAATTATTTAATTAATTACGTAATTAACATAATTTATTAGTTAGTTAATTTTATATTTGTTTAAATAAATAATTTCTATTTTATTTTCAATTTTTAACATTTTGAATTATTTTATTTATTGGATTTGCTTACGTTATTCTAACTTATTTCAACTAATCTTATCTTAAGTTTATATTTTTAAATTACTTATTTTATTTAAATTATATAACTAATTTAAATTATATAATTTATTTAGGTTATCTCAGTTTAATTTATTTTATTTTAGTTTCTAGAAATATTTTTATTTAATTTTTAAAAAAATTTATAATTCAATTAACTTATTTAATTTATATGATTTATTTAATTTATTTATATTATTTAAAATATTTATGATGTATTATTATTTTAATTTATTTTACTTCATTTTTAAAAAACTATTTCATAAATTTAGTTTATTTTTCTTGTTTTAATTATTATTTTTAGGGCTGACGATCTATTCCCCCCCTCCCCACGAACTATCATATAGCACCATATCCACACAAACTTAAGGCATCGTTTTGTTTCCCCCTACAATGAAAGTTCGAAACTTATTTACACCTAATTCGATTCTTACTAACTCGGTTCTTGGTTTAATTGGTTTACCTATCATACCCGAATTAGAGAAGACATAAACCGAGATTCTAAACCGAAAGCAAACCCAAAACCCGACCCAATAACCCGACGCCCTAAGTTCTCTCCTTTAAATCGTGAAATCGAAAAAAGCCCGAAATTAATAAGAACAAGAACCCTAATTTCTAATCTTCAAATTTCGATTCAGGAAAGATGGCGAGTATGACGACCAACGTTTCTGAAGGCTCTAGTGGGTCGACTAGTTTTCGTCGAAGGGGTAGAGTCTTCGGAGTTTCTCTTTGTTGCTGGTGTGGTGAACAAATTGTGAGTAAGACATCAAAATCAGTCAATAATCCGAATCAAAGATACTTTCGTTGTACTTATGCTGCAACAAACAAGGTATGTAGGAAATCAAGGAATTGAATTGATATTAGGCAATGTTGAATGAGATTCGGAAATCAATTGCTCTGAAAAAGTGTCTATGTGATGGTTGATTGTCGGTTGATTGTCTTTAATTTTGTAACTGTAGCTTATTGATGATAATCACATTTTCAAGTGGTGTGATGAGGCAATGTTGAATGAAATTGAGACAATGACTATGAAGATAAGAAGAATTGAGCAAAAGCTTAAAGAGTTGACATCAGAAGCTTTAGTGCGTGAGAAATTGGTTTTTGATAAGTTGCAGATTAAACTAGAAACAAAGATGGCTGGAAAGGTTGAAGAAATCTTGATTGAAGCCAAATCAACTATGATGAAGATGATTATTGTTCTTGTTTTCCTTGGATGTTTGATCATGTTTGTTTTCTTTAAATTTCTAGGTTGGTTGAATCATGTTTAAAGTAGCGGATAGATTTTAATGTAATGTGTTGGATTTTATTTGGTACTATATTATGAATGTAATGGATTTTAATGTAATGGATAATTAACATATTGAATCAATGCAATGGATTTATGAATGTGTTGAATTTGATTTGGCACTATATTTGTTGATGCATAAATTATTTAGGAACACGTTCATTAACATAACCAAAATGAGTTTGGTACTACATAGACATTAGAAAACACAAAATAAGTTGGGTACTACATCATAGGCATTAGACAACACAAAATGAGTTTGGTACCCACAAAAAACAGACCTTAGCCGAGATTAAAGTACACAAAATAGACCCTTAGACCCTCTAAAACAGATCCTTATAAAACAGACACTTATCCATTGATTCTTCTACAACACCATTGGTTTTTCATTCTTGTGTTATGATCCCTTGAGAAGCTTCACCTTGTGAATCCTTGTAAATGACAAAAACAAGAAAAAAGACATGAGAATCCTTGTAAACAACAAATATATACATATATGATGATAAAACATACATTTCTAGATTTCTTATGAAATCTACAATTGTGGTTAGCTTGACCACATACACCACAATGCATTGTTCTTTTACTCTCAGTTGGTTGCTTCTTTGTAGGTGATTCATTTATTGATTTCTTCCTCTTCTGTTCCTTCTTTTTTCGTCCCGGTTGTGGTGGCTCAGGCGGTTCATGCACAAGAGGAGCATTTGTTCTTGGCCAGAACCTTGCACCTCTTAAAGGAAGAAGTCCTTCTGTGTAATTCAGTCTCCACATACTAGTCTTAAACCACTTGCACACAAAATTATCCACTTCAAGCGTCTTGGAGAGAATAACACAATAAACATGTTCGCAAGGTATCCCACGAATATCCCACTTTCTACAAGAGCAAGTGTGTTCCTCCATGTTAAGACGATAAGAGCAGCCACCAAGAACAACCTCATACCCTCTATTAGTGCTCCTGTGCACTATACATTCTGAAGCTTGTTTATGTTCTGATGCTAAGATGTTATTCACATATGGTGTGCATACCCCTATGTGAAATTGAGATAATGTAGATCTTTTTGCTATACGAACCATTGCCAATCTTCTTACTGTCTCCAACATAGGCACACGAGGCTTCTCCCTTGCAGCCACAATTGAACCATTAAAAGACTCAGTGGAATTGTTTTCCACATCTTTACAGAAATTTCCTTTCTCGTAGAAAGCTCTACACCAAGTCCTAGGATTAGATTTCATCACATCATCATAAAAACTCACATCATAGTTGAATAACCTATCTAAATTTTCCATAAACTCTGCCTCATTATAACTCCAAGCCAAATTCCAAATTAATGGCTTTATTTGTTTCTTTTTGCCATGATTCTTCTTCAAATTCGCATAGATGTCCCAACAATAGCACAATACACACGCCAAGCACATCCATCACCAACACACTTAAACCCTAATTTCTTCTTATCATACATGTACTGTTGGATATTTTTGCTAGTCCTTTGTGCATAGATGAGTACAACCTCTTTGAAACCAACACCATTGAAGAATGTCTGGTTTAGATACAAATACCCATCCCCGGTTCTTATAAATCCATCTTCATCTCTGTTCTTCTTCCCTTGAGCTGCTCCTTCTTCGTCCTCGTCACTCTCTGGATACACATTGTGTTCAATCGAAGGTTCTTCTATGAATGCAGTTGCTGCTTCCTCGATGTGAAACTCGGATCGCTCATCGACTTCATCATCATCTGAGTCCATCGCCGCCGCATATCTAGGAGGTAACAACACCCGAGCCCTTTGGAATTGTCTCTTCATCGTAGATGAAGATTCTGCTAAATTTCCTTCAAGCTTTTCTGTTCTAGGGTTACGAGATAAGGGGAATTGGGGTTTTCAATTTAGTTCTGGTTTTTAAGATGGGTCTTCGATTTTTAATCGGTTCTTAAATTGGTTTTTAATCTGGGTCAATTGTTTGTAATCGGATCTAAAATTGGTTTTAAATCTGGTTAATGGTAAATGGTAAACCAACAAACTGATAATGATATACAGTAACCGTTTAAATCACTAATTGTGTCTGTATAAATCTTCAACTATAGAAATGTGTGTAAAAAAATTTGTGAGAATCGAATTAGGTGTAAATAAGTTTCGAACTTTCACTATAGAGGAAAACAAAACGATGCCTTAAGTTTGTGTGGATATGGTGCTATACGATAGTTCGTGGGGGAAAATAGATCGTCAGCCCTTATTTTTATTTATTTAATGTGAACTGAATGGATAATCAAAAATATATGGTATATTAGGTAAATAACCATTAGACAATAATATTAGAATTGAGTAAACAATACATTCATGATATCTCGCTTGTACTATTTCCTCTCACGTGCTATAAACCACTCTCTCTCTCTCCCTTTTAATTTGAAAATTAACCCCCCNCCCCCCATCATTCTTATTTACAATTAAAACATCAAAATTTAATTAATCAAATCACACCCCGTGTTGTTTAAAACATCATATTTTTTCAACATCTAACATGATTGAAATAATTTATAACAGAATTAAATAGTGAATTTGATTAGTGAAATAAACCCAGAAATAGTTAGACTATATAAAAACAGTAGTCGAACTACTTATGTATATAAACACTAAACCCCAAAATGTAAACCCAAAAATAAAAAAATATAAACCCATACTCCAAAATATAAATCTTAAGCCCCAAAATATAAACCTTAAACCTCAAAAATAAACCCTAAACCCCAAAATATAATTTGTAAACTCCAAAATATAAACCTTAAACTCCAAAATAAAAATCATAAACACCATAATATAAACTCTAACTCTAAAATATAAATTCTAAAATCAAAAGTATAAACACTAAACTCCAAAATCTAAACGCTAAACTCTAAAATCTAATTTCTAAACTCCAAAATATAAACTCTAAACACAATAATATAAACCATAAACTCCATAATCTAAACTCTAAATTCGAAAGTATAAACCCTTAAGTCTAAAATATAAGCCATAAACTCTACAATATAAAACCAAAATCCCAAAATATAAATCCTAAACTTTGAAAAAATATGATTTCACTAAAACGCAAATTCAGTACTCATTATTAAAAAATATAAACCAATTTTATATAATTGTAATCATGTTAAATTTAGAAGAAAAAATGCTATTAGATAACATTTTTAAATTTATATAATTTAATTAGCAAAAATAGAAAAGGTGGAATATCTAAATTATTTAAATAAGAGAGAGAGAGAGAGAGAGAGAGAGAGAGAGAGAGAGAGAGAGAGAGAGAGAGAGAGATTAGGTTATCCATAGTAATTTTACTTATTCAATTATCTCAGTTTAACTTATTTTATTTTACTTTTGGAAATAATATAATTTTAACTTCAGTTTTTATATAATTAAGATTATTTAATTTATTATTTATTTTATTTTTTAAGGATAAATATAAATATATTACATGTTGTGAAACATAGCGTACAACTAGGTGGTAAAAAACTAATTTTAGAGTGTAATTAGGTTATCCAAAGCAATTTTCTTTATTTAATTATCTCAGTTTAACTTATTTTATTTTACTTTTGGAAATAATATAATTTTAACTTTAGTTTTTATATAATTAAGATTATTTAATTTGTTATTTATTTGATTTTGTAAGGGTAAATATGAATATATTGCATGTTGTGAAACATAGCCTACAACTAGGTGGTAAAAAACTAATTTTAGAGTGTAATTAGGTTATCCACAGCAATTTTCTTTATTTTATTATCTTAGTTTAACTTATTTTATTTTACTTTTGGAAATAATATAATTTTAACTTTAGTTGTTATATAATTAAGATGATTTAATTTGTTATTTAGTTGATTTTTTAAGTTATTTAACATTTATTTTCTGTTACTTTATCTTACTTAAATTTACATTTTATTATTTAATTTATATATTTAATTTATTTACTTACTTTTATTTTTTTGTTTATTTTAATTTAATTCATATATTTATTGCAGCAACTGATTCATGTTCATTTGTTGATCACTGATCGAGCAACCAAGAGTAGTGACTAATCGTAGATTTCAGAATCAGATCGTTCAGAAAAAACAGCGATCAAAACTTTCAGTCGTTGATCGCTAGCGACTGGTCACTGCGATTAGTCGCTGGATCATCAATTAGTAAACGAACAGGAAAAACAATTGCTACTGCCAGTCGCTAGCGGCTGCAGAACGAACAGCTGCCAAACGAACAGAGCCTCTTTCACCAATGTACAAGAAAATTTATACAATAGTAGCTAATTAACTAAGAACGTATATCATAACATGCCCTCTTAAGCCTTTAATTCAGAATTCGTGGACAAGTAAAAGCTTGAAAGTGAGAGACGGTGAAGAAGGGAAAAAACACTTTATGAGACAATGCTTTAGTTAGTATATCAGCAAGATTGTTTGAGCAAGCTACATGAATGGTATTGAGAAATCCAACCTTAAGTTGTCACATGTGGTGGCAATCAATCTTAACACGCTTCGTCCTTTCGTGAAAGATAGGGTTTGAGGCAATGTGTAAGGCGAATATATTGTCGCAAAACAAGGTTACATGTAGTCTGATGGAGATGTTGAAACCCTGTAACAATTTCTTAATCAATAACAGCTCACAAGTAGCATTGGCCAGACTTCGGTACTTAGCTTCAATACTATTGCGGCTCACAGCCTGCTGCTTTTTAGACTTCCAAGAAATCAATGATCTACCAAGAAACACGCAATAGCCAGAGAAAGAACGTCTAGAGTCACGACATGCTGTCCAATATGCATCTGCAAAAGCAGAGAGAACAAGGTTTGGAGTTGCAGAGAAGAAGAGACATTGACCTGGATTTATAACGCAACATCTTATGTCGGCCTGTATATGGAGATTTGTTGGCTTAGAAAAAAAACAATAAGCTTGTTCACTGCATAGGTGATATATGGACGAGTAATTGCTAGAAAAGGAAGATGGCCAGTCAACTCTCAACATAGTTGGCTTTACAACCCGATAATCCAACATCTTCAAAAAGAGACAAATCATATTTGCGTTGACAAACAGAGATTCCACTTTTGGGACGAGCAACCTCCAAGTTGAGGAAAAACTTGATAGTGCCATGATAATTAATATTCAAGGAGTGATGAAAAACTGGTTGTAGATAAGTGATTGCAGTATGATCATTGCCGATGATAATTATATCGTCCACGTAAACCAAGACAACAATAATTTATGGCCATCTATTTTCACAAATAAGGTATTGTCCGATGTAGAACTGTGAGAATCCATTAGAAAGTAACATATGAGAAAAAGTGTGATACCATTGTCTGCTAGCCTGCTTGAGTCTATATAGGGATTTGCATAATCTCCACATTGGATATGGAGGAAGAGATGAACCAGGATTTGGTGTACAACCTAAAGGAAGACTCATATAAATCTCCTCTTCAAGAGTGCCATGAAGGAAGGCATTTGCCACATCCGTCTGAGTTAAATGCTAGCCATGAACTGCACCAAGTTTCAAAAGATGTTTTACAGTGACTAGCTTGACAACATGAAAGAATGTATTAATGTAATCAACACTATGTTGTTGCATGTATCCTTTTGCTTCAAGTCTAACTTTATAGCGTTCCACTGTACCATCTGCTTTCTGTTTTATTTTATAAACGCACTTGTTTCCAACAATATGTTTGCCCTCAGTCAATGTAACAACATCCCAAGTGTTTGCAATATCAAATGTTGCCAACTCTTTATTCATTACTTCGACCCACATTTCTGATTTCATAACCTTCTAAAAGATTTTGATTTAGTTTTAGAAGTAAAAGAAAGGATAATGTCTTTATATTGAGGTGATAAGTGGTTATAGGATCAAACAGATCATAAGGGGTAATGAATTGTGCGTGTAGGTGAAGGGATTGTTGGCGTGTTTGTCATGTAATAATGGTACTCAGAAAGATAAGATGATTGTTTAGATATATGGTTAAAAATCTTACTGATGAATTATCAACTAGACTATATAAGGGATTAGTTTCTGTCAAAAATAGGTGTGGTACTAGGAAGTGTAGTAATTGGTGTAGTGTGTGATGCACCTAATGTGTTATCATGAAATGCATTATCACTATAAATTGAAACATGTAACATAGAGGAGTGAATTCATAATTAATGATCTTATCCTCCTGCTTAAACGGAAAAATCTTCTCATGAAAAATAACATCACGAGAAATTGAAACAATGTTAGTTTCTAAATCTAGCACTTTATATCCCTTATATCTGAGAGGATATCCTAAGAAAATAGAAGCTCTAGCTCTAGCTTTAGGTGAGAACTTACTATGATTCTTAGGATAAGTAGACACATAACAAAGCCAAAAAATTGCGAATAAAGTCATAATTAGGAGATTTGTTAGTAAGTACCTCATTAGATGCTTTGTTTTGTAAAATAGGTGATGGAATACGATTAATGAGGAATCCAACTGTAAAAACACAATCAGACCATTATACTAAAGGAATGTTAGATTGAAAAATAAGTGATCTAGCAACATTCAAAAGGTGTTGGTTTTATTTTCTACAACTGAGTTCTATTGAGGCCTATTAACACAAGAAAAATAGTGAAAAACCCCTTTTTGTTTGAAAAGTCTGTAAAAGCAAGCTCAAGAGCATTATCAGAACAAATAAGTTTATCATGTTTATGATATTGAGTGAAGATATAGGTGACAAAGGCTGGAAATATGTGCTTAACTTCACACTTATGTTTTAACATGTAAATTCAAGTAACTCTAGAACATTCATCAACAATTGTTAGAAAGAAACGAAATCCTTCAATTGATTTTTGTTGAAAATGGTCCCAAAAGAATCAAATAAAGTAAATCAAATGGCTCCTTAGACAAATGATTATTAGAAACAAAAGAAAGCCTACGTTGATTAGCAAGAGGTCATTTTAAACAAACATGAGTTTTTAAAACATATGATTTAGATAAAGATAATACATAAGACATAGTAGATAGTTTGGTGGCAAAATGATGCCCTAATCAATACTGCCAAAGGTCGTCATCAATAGCCAAAGAAACATATAAATATTTATTATCATGTGAGATGTTTGGTTTATCAAGATCCAATATGCATAACTTTTGTATTGATTTTCCTTTACTAATCATTCATACTTAGTAAAATCTTGAATTAGGCAAAATTCAGGGTAAAGTAAACTGATGCGTTACTATGAACAAGTAAAGTATTAACACTAATGTGATTAAAACTAAAAGAAGGAACAAACAAAACATCATACAACACTAAAGTATGTGAAAGATACATAATGTCTATGTGGGTGATATTTTCCCTAATACTATTTGGAAGTGAGACTGTGTTATTGTGAATTGGTCTAAGATCAATAAAAGGAGATAAGTCTGAACATACATGACTAGTAGCATCACTATCTATTATCTAAGAAAAGTAGAAAAGCATTGGTGTTAGAAAGTAAGACAATTGTTTTGAAATTGTAAACTAGTGGATGGAAAATGAAATGTACTAGCTGATGATGAGAAGCTAAGTAACCATTATTAGTGATTGAAGAAGAAAAAGGACCTGACATATCTATTATGTTGACTTGAGTGATGAGTTGGTTAACAAAATGTGGCTCATATGTGTAATGTTGGTTTGCATATTATAATTTTTTTGTGGAATAATCAATCAATTGATCAGAAACAACAAGAGCAACAATGTGCTCCTTGTTGGTAAATTGTCTGTTGACCTATTGTGGAGGTCTTTGAGACGGATTATAGAAATTCTGTGTTGAAACAAATTGTTGTTATTGTTTGGATCCATTTAGTGTTGCCCCCCGGAATGGAGCATTAGTTGGTGCATGAGGTTGTTTACCTGATACTTGATTGAAAAATCAATATCTAGGTGGATAACAATATATCTGGTAACATTTGTTAACCTTGTGACCAAGAAGACCACAGTGAGTATAAACAGGACGTTGACAAGGTTTGAAATTTCCATATGTTACTACAAAGATTGATCAGTGGGTTCTTGATTAGGATTATAGCCAATAGTAGAATGAGAAACTTTGCCATTAGTGTAGAAAATTGCAGTGTCATTTTTGACAGGAGATTTGATCTGTTTTTGTAGTTCATCTTGAGAAGCAATGTTGTAAGCTTCCTCCATATTAAGTAAAGGCTTTAACATCAAAATGTGTTTTCGGATTTGTTCATAACCATCATTTAGTGCCATAAAGAACTTTGTAACTTTGTTTGTTCTTGCAAACGTTCTCATGAGAGTGCAATACCACACTCACATCTTCTGCATGTGCAGAGAGGTAATTCAATGTAGTTCTTGTACTCTTTCCATAAACTGATATCTAATGATCTTTGCCAAATTGAACTGATCAGCAATTTCATAGATGCGAGGTGCATCACTCCGTTTAAATCAAGCTAACAAAATCTTCCAAATTCCTTTAGCAGTAAAGATAAAAATAGACTATGAGCAGGTTTCTTGCTAACAAAATTGATTAACCAAGTTATGACCATATCATTACATCATGACCAAGATCCAAAATCATAATTATCATCGAGAAGTTTTGGAATCGTACTGTCGATGAAGCCGATTTTATTTCTAACATTGAGAGCCATATCAACGGATCTTCGCCAATCTTGAAAACCGGCTCATGTTTCAAGGTGATATAAGATTAATTTTATTCCATGATGATCGTTTCTATGAAGATAATAACGACTATTGTAATGAAGTGAAATGGAATGAGTAGACATCATGAAGATCAAGAAACCTAACTATGCTCAAGAAATCTGAAGACATTAAGTGACAAAGTGAAACTGGAGCTCAAAATGATGAGCTAAATGAAGAATGAAAGTAAAACAAAGATGGAGAACGCAATCACGTTGAACAAACAAAGAATCAAATGCAAAAAAGAGAGAATCCAAAATAGGAACACGCATCAATCTGCAATTTTTTCTTGCTCTTATACCATATTGCAATAAGCATGAGCTATGAATAAAAGAAGTGAATAACTGAATTCTCATTAACTCTTTCACTAATGTACATGAAAATTTATTTAGTACTATAATGAAGAATAACTAACTAACAATGTATATCATAATATCACCCCAAACATACATAGTCCAAGTTTTTCCTTTTTTAACGGGTGAACTTAAGTTTACCTAAATTTTTACTATAGTTTCCAGATCCACTCAAATTTTTCGATCAAAGTTCTTTTCCTTGATTAATTAAATCGAGTAATTGTGATATTATGCTAATGACTTGCGTTTTAAATCGTATTTGGACATTAAATACATGTTAAACGATTAACCTAAAATTAATCAAGTCAAAATAGATTTGGGGATAAATTTTAGGTTTAGGGTTCCTCAAACTTATTGCCACACAATCAATATTAGGTTTGGACAGTTCAGATTTTTGGGATTGGAAAGTGAAATTGGGATGTTTATGTGAATCTCACTCGAAAACGACGTGAGAGGGAGATGGCGAGTGTTGAGAAATCGCAATAACTTTTGATAACAGTGGGTGGAAGCGATTTAGTTGTGACTGAACCAGAAACTAGTTTCATGGGAGGCAATGATGAAGGTAATGTTGCTACTGTTGTAGATGATGAAGATGATTTGCTTACTAGATTTGAATTTGAGATAGAAGAATCCATGTCTGATTTCATAAATGAGTTGCCTACGGATTTTAATGCAATTCGAGAAAGTGATGTCAAGAAAGATGAATTTGTGATAAGGAACAAAAAAAATGAGAGGTAGAAGCGATGATAGTTTAGCTTTAAGAGTTTTTTTGTACACTAATTTTTGAAATTATAAAAGTTGTATTAGAGTATGCTTTAAGGTAAATGATGATATTGTCTAGTATAGGTGGGATAAAAATAAGCTTAGCTACAAGTGTGGGATGGGTGGTAAGTGTAAATGCGATTGTTTTGTTCATATGACAAGCCTGTACATAAATGGTTAATTAGGACAAGATACATACATGATAATTTCACTCCTACTAAGAAATGCAAGCTGCTAAATAGTCCTGCCATTTATAGATTATTCATGGACACGCTAAGGGAGAATGTGGATCTTATGTCTGAGGAAATTCAGAGTTGATAAAAGAGACATGAAAATTTCTTAGCACAAGGAATCAATGTCAATAGGTAGATTGATTGCTTTGAAATGGTTATAGAAAGAGTATGCAGAGCAAGTAAGTCATTGATGTGCATCAGCGTTGACTGCGGTGACGTTCATTGGCGCAGTCTGCTCAACGTTGTCGTTTTGTGAAAGACCATCACGAGCCGGTTGTTCGTTTTGATTTCCAGTAGTTATGTTTGAAATTTTTGTTTGACGTGAAAGAAATCGCTTGTCCCCTCCTTCTAGCGCCAAACTGTGTGAACCGAAATTCGTACTGTCGATTTTCGTTAGTTACGAAAAATTGTAGATAACTCTAACTTTCCAGTGATCCCGGATTTATGAGAGTCAAACACGCACAAGATCATAGTATGAAAACAAACGATAAAAGTACGAAAATTAAAGAATACGAAAGATAGCAAAATAGAGGTCTTATTCTGAATTCATAAGAGCATTTCAACAGGTGGTAAGCTTTGGCTCCGTGAGATGTTGGCGACTTCTGTAGTACGAAAAACCTAATACTAGTGATGTGAGCGTGGCTGGGCTTCAAAAACCAAAACCTGACCCGGAGCTTGAACCAGAGCAGCTTGAACCTGAAGGAAGGATCACAAGATCAAAGACAAAAGAATTCATAATCAATGCTTCCTCAGTTGCCTAGATGCATAAGCAATGACTCTGCCTTGAACCTGAAGGAAGGATCACAAGATCAAAGACAAAAGAATTCATAATCAATGCTTCCTCAGTTGCCTAGATGCATAAGCAAGGATCACAAGATCAAAGACAAAAGAATGATCTTGTGATCCCCTCATGCTTCCTCAGTTGCCTAGATGCATAAGCAATGACTCTGCCTTGAACCTGAAGGAAGGATCACAAGATCAAAGACAAAAGAATTCATAATCAATGCTTCCTCAGTTGCCTAGATGCATAAGCAAGGATCACAAGATCAAAGACAAAAGAATGATCTTGTGATCCCCTCATGCTTCCTCAGTTGCCTAGATGCATAAGCAATGACTCTGCCTTGCTGCA
>OVBE01003674.1:0-26127 GCA_900406425.1 Iberis pinnata
TATATTATATAATTATAAAACTAAATTAAATTTCAATAAAAAATGTTATACGTCTTTCTATACTAAATATATGTAACATTTTTACTAAATCATTAAATAAATTATTTGTCTCGCATGCGCGGGTTAGTATCTAAATACATTAAAATCCATAACTATGTTATTTAAGGAGTATATAAAAATTTTGTTAACAATAGTATAATTTATCTCTGCGCACCGCAAGGAATAGTACCTAGTAAGTAAATATTTAAGTTGTAAATAGACAGAATTAACATTTATTATATGAAATATGAAAAGAGAAAAAATATACATGTGCACTTATGCCTCTTCAATAATATTTCATCATTTTCTTCACTTTCCTATATGCCAATTACCTTTTTAAAATATAAGTAATTCTAAAAATACTACAAAAATAAATTTATATTTTTAAAATATCACACATTCAATTATTCAAAAAATATTATTTTTCAAAAAACTAAAAACATAAAAAACTAAAATTTAAATTTTAAAATTTTATTTTCGGATTTAGGTATAATAAGTAATGTTTAGGATTTAGAACTGGGGGTTTTGATTTTATATTTGACAATCATATATATTTTCAATTTGTTGTATTTTTAGTACAAATGCAATTAACACATGCGGTTCACAAAAAAAAGCGGTGCATAATTTTTTTGGAATAATAACAAAAATTACATGTGGTACGAAAAATAATTTAATATTTAAAATAAAATAAAGTATATGTATATATATATATTGTTTTAATTAATATTGGAATAAATTCTTAACAAAAATAAATTAATTAAAATTTTAAATTACAAATCTATAAATACATAGATATTCTAAATTTTCATAACTTTGTATCCCTACGTAAGCATTAGCGTTCAGATATTCGTTTCAGTTAAGTACGATTCTTTTGAATTTTAGGGTACTTTGAATATAAAAATAATTTTGTATAACTAATATTTGTAATTAAATATATAAAACTGTATCATTTGTATATTTAATAAAAATATTATTTATTTATGATGAAAGTTGGGTAGTTCGATTTGGTTCTTAAGTTGATTTTTCCAGTTTGGATTCGAAACTAGTTATTAATATTTTTGTGACTACTTTTATAATTTGGTTCGGGTTCAAAACGAATATTTCAATTTGGGTTGATTCATTCTTTAGATATCAATTTTTTGGATGTGAAAAATATGTTGTTACAAAAAAAGAGGAATTCAATTACAGTTTTTTTGTGCACCGCTAACTACTGTTCGAAGTAAAAACTTATATACGTTTTTGAGCAATTCTCATTATTTAAAACGGGAATTTTGTCAAACAAATCCTAACTATTAAATTTTGGCCAAAAATATGTAATCTTTAGTGAGTCATTTAAATTTTGTATTTTCTTATGAATTCTTTTAAAGATTAAATTTTACATTGACTAGCCTTAGACACAACATTAGTCAACAATTAGCTTCACTTAATAATGTTAACCAACACTGTTACTATGCTCGTTAATCTAAACGACAATGTTTTGAAAAAAAAAAACAAGTTAAAAGCAATAAACTCTATCAAACCAGATAATTTCCGAATATAACTCTAACCCTAATCTCGTACTCAAAAAATATGAAGAACATGAACCACCTAATCGCCAAGTTTTAGGTAGAATTTCATGTTCGTTTCTCTATTATCTTCTCCAATAATCTACATTTAAAGTATAACTTGTTGCTGCATGTCATAATTTGGTTGGCTTTGCGAACATATTTTAGGTAGAGTAATGGGCGAGACGAGACCAAAACTTCAACCTCGACGTCGTGATTGTGTGGGTCCATCAGTTGAGGTGGATGTGTGTTTGTGCAATATTTCGTCTTTTATTTATGAAGTCACGACGTGCTCGGTACACAATGACCCAGGAGGATTCATCAAGAAGATATTCTACCTGAGGAAGAAGTAGGAACACATATTCTACCTGAGGAAGAGTAGAGAACACTTATTCTACCTGAGGAAGAGCAGAGAACACCTGAGTACTCAATATACATTCTGACGCAGGTGGACGTGAACTCAAGTCGTAACTGCTCTGAGACTCCTGAAGAATATGATGAGGTCGCAAGTCGTGGAAGTTCAAGCTGAGCGAGAATATCAGAACCGACCGAAAAGTCCGGAAGATGTAGCGGGAATATCGGAACTGATCGAGGTATCCGGGACGCAGCGAGAATTCTAGAGCTGCTACCTGAGAATCCGGAAACCCAGCAGGAATTCGGGAAAAATGAGCAATATAAATAGAGAGAGATGTAAAAACGAGGGGATCTTTTTTTCTAACTTTTTACAGAGAGTTTGTACACTGTTCTTGATTGAAAACAATTCATAAATCAATAAATTTCTATTTTCTTATTAATTTGTGTTGTGATTGTTCTTACTTAGACGAAATTCTATCGAATTCTTCATCAAAATTTTTATAAATAACTTTGTGGATTTTAGCATCCACAAATTGGTGCTAGAAGGAGGGGGCTTTTAGATTTTCTTACGCAAAGGAGCATCACAACCAGATCCATGGCGTTCATACTCGAAGAACAACAACCTCAGCAGGAGGAATGCCCCATCACGATCTAGACACTTCGCCAAACCATGGAGATCCAAGATGCCCTGAACCAATCCCTTCTCGATCGACTCGAAAAAATGGCGAAAGAATCTGCAGATCTAAACAAGGCGAGCACTCAACGCCTCGACCGAGCGATCTCAACCCGCCGACGATCGCTCCGTCCAGCGCGACGATACCCTACCACCAAGAAACACTCTAGGAGACTATCATACACTCTGACGCCTAGCTTAACCACAATTGACCCGCAACACTCAGGCGCTATGGATGCTCAACCTAACCATGATCCCCAGGTGGAAAAACTACCTCAGGCGGTAAATCAGCCCCAGGTGGATGCAGATCCACTGAACTAGACTGAACATGTCGTGAATCTCAAAATCAACGTCGGACGGACCGACTCGAATGACTTTGAGGAATATGAGGACTACTATCAGTACTTGCACCGACAGATCAATCAATCTCAATCCTCTTTTGAAGAGATTCAAGAGATGAAAAACTATCTCGAACAAGCCATTTGCCGAATGAATTCTAAGGTCCATCAAGCAACCTCCTCGGCGCCTGAACTAGACCGGCTTATGGAAGAGACGTTGCGAAGTCCGTATGCCCCACATATTGGAGACACCAAAGTAAGAAACTATGGGAAAATGAAGATCCCTTTTTATGAAGGAAAAACAGACCCCAACGCGTACTTGACAGCCTTCCGCATAGCGGTTGGTCGGGTACAATTCGACGAGCATGAAAGAGATGCAGGCTACTGCCAATTCTTCAGTGAGCATCTCCAAGGACCAGCACTTAGGTGGTTCTCCAGACTACCTGAGGGCTCGGTCCATAACTTCAACCAAATGAGTCTAATGTTCCTCAAACATTACTCAATCTACATTGAAAGAGATATATTTGATGCCGACATGTGGAGCCTGACCCAGGGACCTAACGAACCCCTCAAGTAATTCATTGACCGATTCAAAGAAGTTATATCCCAAGTAGTAGTCATGGATAGTGCCGCTATCGCCGCCTTGAAACACGCCATCTGGGGCGAGTCCGAATTCCGAAAAGAGTTGATTCTAAACACCCCAACAACCATTAACGATGCTCTCCATAGAGGGAGGATCTTCGCGCGTATAGAAGAAGACCTAATCAAAATGCGCAATAGGGATAGATAAAACAGCCTGAACACCCATGGAGCGCTCAACACGTCGAATTATTCTATTATTTTTCAATGAAATCTACTTGTAGCTTTTATCAGTGAACTATGACGTCGGCTTGATCCCCATACTAGGGGTACGTAGGCAACTCATTTTACGAGTTGAGCTCTGAAAAATTAATAAAACATGGAAGGAAAAACGAAATTATTTGCATCGCCCCAACAGGAAAAAAGAATCAAAATTCTTTGCATCACCCCAGCAGGGAAGAAGAATCCAAATTCTTTTCATCGCCCCAGCAAGAAAGAAGAATCCAAATTCTGTGCATCACCCCAGCAGGTAAGAAGAATCCTAATTCTTTGCATCGCCTCAGCATGGAAGACGAATCCCAATTATTTTTTCATGTGACAAACGACCTCATATCCACAAAATACTCAGCTCGAGAAACAAAGGGAGCAAAGACAATGCCACTCTCCTTCGCGCAGATCCTATCAACATTTAGAAGCAACGAGGGTTTTCCAAATCAACACCAAAAGAGCTATGGATGCATTCTACCTACGCCTCAGGAGGATTCGTTAAGAGAATATTCTGCCTGGGTATATTCAAAGGCTGCTTGAGCATCCAGTATTCGGCATGCCGTATCCGACCATGAAGGAGCCAGAGCGAGGGAATATAGAGTCAGAATAGCCCCGAGAATCTAGGGGAATATACTAATGTCTGAAGCCATGGAAGTTCAAACCAAGCAATAAAAAGGAGGACACCACGCTCGTACCCAACACCTCGAACAAATGGTAAACAATCCATAAACTTAATACTATTACAATTTAATATGCAATACGAAAATAACGATACAACGCATATCACATTGTATGACCTGGCCAGTCATACAATACATCGCACACCCCCAATGGGTATTAGCCTGAGCAACCCTCAACAAGGTGTAAGCGCTAAAGCCGAGCCCCTTCTCGCAACAATGCATTGAAATATATGACAAACATCTTTAACGATTAAAACGTCTATCATTCATTTAACATTCGATCTCTCGAATAAGTATGTCAATGTACGACAATGAAACTTGTCGTCAATATGTGGGTTTTTTCTAAGTAAGCATGTATGATATCACTTAAGCAAACATGAAAAACACCTAAGTAAAGCTCAAAGCTGGCTCAGCCCAAACGAAACGTATGAAAGCAACATGCAAAGGCCAAAGCACATTTCGGATCTAACCAGATTGAAAATGAACATTCAAACGATCCAATGAGAGGCAAGTTAGTATCATAAGGACTAGTGACGTCCATAAGACTCAATCTTGATAAATGACAAAAACCACCAATTCGAAATCTTGATGAGATGTCACCATCCACATATTTGAAGGTCACCCAACTCGCCAAACTTGCTGGAAGATCTGGGGGATAATCTGTTGGTGTCAAAACCCCCTCAACAAGATTTCATCTTTTATTTATGAAGTCACGACGTGCTCGGTACACAATGACCCATGAGGATTCATCAAGAAGATATTCTACCTGAGGAAGAAGTAGAGAACACATATTATACCTGAGGAAGAGTAGAGAACACTTATTCTACTTGAGGAAGAGCAGAGAACACCTGAGTACTCAGTATTCATTGTGACGTATGTGGACGTGAACTCAAGTCGTAACTGCTCCGAGACTCCTGAGGAATATGCTGAGGTCGCAAGTCGTGGAAGTTCAAGCTGAGCGAGAATATCGGAACCAACCGAGAAGTTCGAAAGATACAGCGGGAATATCAAAACTGACCGAGGTATCCGGGATGCAGCGAGAATTCTGAGCTGCTACCTGAAAATCCAGAAACCCAACAGGAGTTCGGGGGAAAATGAGCAATATAAATAGAGAAAGATATGTAAAAACGAGGGGATCTTTTTTATAACTTTTACAGAGAGTTTGTACACTGTTCTTGATTGAAAACAATTCATAAATCAATAAATTTATATTTTCTTATTAATTTTTGTTGTGATTGTTCTTACTTAGACGAAATTGTATCGAATTCTTCATCAAAATTTTTTATAAATAACTTTGTGGATTTTAGCATTCATAATGTGGTTGTGCTTGGAAGTGATAGAGAGGTATTTGGTCCATGAAGTGTGTGTGTGTAAGCGAGTTTGTCGATGGTTATAATCGCGAGAATGTTACTGTGAAGAATGAGGATGTAGAGTGTGAACCGATTATTGATGAGGTTAATGGTGCATATGAGGTTGAAGATCACGAGTGATGTGTAAGAAGAAAGTTATACTGATTTGGCAGTATTTTTTGAAGGTATTGCAAGCAATCAACAAGAGGACAATGAATGTGAGAGTGGAGATGACATATGGGATGATGAGAAAATCACTGATCCACTATCATCGGATGAAGATGAAGACAAGGTAGAACGTAAAAAAAATGCTTGCAAATTATGTTATCGATAATGAGCTTTAAGATTTGGAAAAGATTTTTGTTGTGCATCGGATTTCAATATAGTTTTGCTTATGTATTCATTGAAGACATGATATGATATCAAGTTGTACAAATAAAAAATTGCAAAACTTGGTGCAACATGTTTTGATACAGAATCCAACTATCTATAGCGGGTCTATTGTTCATACGAGAAAAGATGACACAAAATCCAAATAAAAGTGTATGCCAATGAACATGTATGCATGAGATCAGGCTACTCGAAGATGTTTAAAAGGTCAACATTATCAATGTTGTTCTATGAAAGGGTGAAAATAAACATTAAGTTTAGTAAGCAGGAAATGATGGATGAGATATAGAGAGAACATTATCTTATAGTCATTGAGGATCATTGTTCAAAAGAACGGTCAAAAAATTTCAGAGAAAGAAAAGCAAGACATAGAGCTCACTTTTTCCACATTTGGGATTACCAAGCTGAAATTCTTTGGTCCAACACATATTCCACCATGGTAATTGACACCATTACAAGGGTGACTCCAAGAAGTAGACAGAGGTTTTATACGCTATACATATACTTTGAATCACAAAGAGAGACCTGGATAAAGACATGTTGACCTATTATAGGTTTAGATGGAGCATTTCTTAAGTGGGATATTAAAGGGCATTTGTTGGCCGTAGTAAGAAGGGACAGAAACAATAGGTAGTGCCAATTGCATGAGTTGTGGTTGATATCAAGAACAACATCAATTGAGAATTGTTTGTGAAGCTTTTGAGAGATGACTTTCGGCTGGCAGATGAAGCTAATATCACCAATATTTCAGATAAACAAAAGGTTTATCTTGTCTTTTAGTTTAGTTTACAAATAATCTATTTATTTTCTAATCTTATAATTGTCTATCCTTGTAGGGTTTGGTGAATTCAATTAAAAATGAACTGTCAGCAGCTGAACATCGCATGTGTTGTAGACACATATTGGAAAATCAGAAGAGATGCAACTGAGATGTTAACTTGGAGCATATGTTTTAGCGTATTGCAAAAATATACACACATGGTTAATACGCGGAAAACCTGCAAAAATGGAGAAACTATAACTCATGTGCGCATAAAACCTTAATGCGTTATGTCCCTACAACATGGGCTAGAGCTTTTCTTAGAATAAGTTTATGTTGCAATATTAAGTTGAATAAAATTTAGTGAATCATTCAATAGAACCATTAGGGAATCCAGAAAAAAACCTATTCTTGACATGTTATAAGAAATTAGAAGGTAATACATGGTTCGTTCTGCATTCTCCGAACGATCCATGATGGGATGGATCGATCCAAGGTGAGATCGATTGATCTGATTGTACGAAAGTCTCCAGGAGCATTGGATCGATCGATCGATCTCTTTACATGTGCTTCTATGGTTGATCATTCTTTGGTTTGGATCGATCCGACCATCTTCGTTTTGTCCATTTGCACCTGAAATCTTATGAAAACCATCCTTTTTGCTCCAGAACGTCCCAATTACCTAAAATCATGAAAACATGCCAAAAACACGAGGAAAACACTCAAATGATGCCAAATATCAAGTATATATACCCATTATATGGCATCAAAACTGAGTGATATCAACTCCTCCAGACTTAGATCTTTGCTTGTCCTCAAGTGAAGCAAGACCAAATCTAAAGAAGAGGTTTGAAAACCACACAGGAACTCACAGAACCTCAGAAACCTTAAGTTCATAAATCAAAAACTAAAAGACACTAATCCTAAAAAACCATTGTAAATTAGATCGTTTACCGCCACCTAACTAACTACACACTTCCTACTCTAAATTCCAAATTAATCAAACCATCAAATCAAACTAGCTCTCTAAATTCAATTAAATATAGATAAGTGCATTCTTGCCTATGGGGTATCGATCAATGTCGCTTAAGTACTTGTTCTATAAAAGCGCCCATACCAAACATAACATCAATCAACTTCTGGTCCTGACCCTTTTTTCCCTCTTTTTCACCTTTTTATTCTTTTTTTCTTTTCTTACTACTTTTTTTCTTCACATTTATGCGCTTTAAATGTTCGTTTTTTTAGCAGACGGTTTTTTACGGGATTGACTACGGATTTCTAGATCACGCTTTCAATCCTTTTTCTATACCGTTTTTTATTGAAGTGAAGGAGAGAAATGATCCAGATCATACTGAAAGAACTTGTTGGTTTTACAGAGAACTGAAGAGCAAAGTACCTAGCTTTCAAAGTATATCCAACACCATAAACAAGACAATTTAAGATCAATTTAAGTCATATCCTATTAGATCCAGCATCAATTCATCAACAATCCAAAAGACCGGAGCTTTCAAAAGCATATAAATTAGTCAATAGGGGTTCCAATTCTAAACGCAGCAGTTAATCTAAGTTAGTATTCAAATAGAAATTAAATCAATACTAGACTCACACTAGGCTAATAATCATCATAGATTCTGGTCATTGTTCCTTCGACTCGACTAGACCTGACTAAATCAAAACGAAAAATTTTGAAAAAAATCATCAAAATGACGAAACATCCAAAAAGATACAAAACATCGTTAGTAGATATAAACCCTCCCTCAGACTTAGTTCACACCATCCAGGTGCGAAAATAAATCCATGAAAAGGAATAAGACCTGACTAATAGATAAATGACAAAAACCATGAGTTTAAAGAGAGTTTGGTACTTACCTGAGAAGGGGATCGATCGATCCACATCTAGATCGATATGTGCCTCCGATTTTAGCTCCTTTCTTTCTAAGTCACGAAAAAGATGGTTATCTCACTCCACCAGGTTGTTGTCTTTGTCTGCTTTACCTGCAAAAAGAACAAACACTAAAGAGAAGTGTCAGTATTCTCCCGATTTGAAACATATCACATAATGGTTGTACAATGATTTGAGCAATGTTAACTTAAAATGTAACAAGAATCATTTGTAAAAGAAACCATTAAGATCATAATGGTCAAGCAATACTAATTTACAATTAGCAAGAATCATATGTGAAAGACATCATCCAAAGCAGTTCTAGACAATCAATCCTAATGACACATCATCGAGTTGTCAAGTAAAGAGAAATGATCAATACTAATTAGAATTAGAAAAAATCAAGAGTTACTTGATTAAAGAAACCAACTGATTAGCAATTTAAAATCAATCCAAGTCACAACATATAGAGGGGTGGTTAATGGTGAGCAATGTTTGAATTACTAAAGACAAACTTTCGCCGTATTTAGATAATTTAATAATGCATTAATATTAGATTCGATATGTTCATAAGCATCAAAGAAAGTACTTCCGCAAGTAGAAATACTTATTCATCTAGACTAGGTCAGATCTCTAAACCAAATCCATTTGTATTTATTAACCTATTATCATGAACTAGGTGATCAAGCTAATTCAAGCATTAATAACAAATCTAGACTAAGAACCTAATAAATTCAATCCATTATGTCAAACCCTAACTATCAAACCTGGTTTCCCTGGGAAACCCCTCAAACCTAACAAGGCGACTACTCAGACATAGCTAAGCAATCAACAAGCATAATAACTAAGGATTACATATTCAAAAACCAAATTGTATTAAAAATTAAAAAAAAAACAAAGTTTAGAAATCTTCTCCAATACAAAGTAGATCCCGTCTCTCTGTAAAATCTCTGGAAAATAATAATAAGCGGTTGTGTTGTGTGTTGATCTAAAAACTAAGCCTAAGGCTTTTATAATGCTAAAATAAAATAAGGAAAACCAAATCCAATAAGAAAAAATCTTGATAATTCTTAAGGACGATTGCATTTTTTTGTTATTTCCAAGCTGGCTCGAGCAAGAGGATCGATCGATCCATCGTTCTGCATTCTCCGAGATTGATTGATCCAAGGTGAGATCGATCGATTTGATTTTACGTAAATCTCGAGGAGCATTGGATCGACCGATCCTAGCATGGATGACTGATATCTTCACATGTGCTTCTATGGTTGATCATTCTTCGGTTTGGATCGATCTGACCATCTTTATTTTTGTCCATTTGGACCTGAAATCTTCTGAAAACCATCATTTTTGCTCTACAACTTCCCAATACCTAAAATCATGAAAACACACCAAAAATACAAGGAAAATGCTCGAATGATGTCAAATAGCAAGTAGAAGTACCCACTATAAGGCATCAAAACTGAATGATATCAGTTACGAATCTTCATCATCTACCAATACAAAGTTGTCGCGAGAGAAGAAATTTTTTACTTGCTCTAAGTGTAGAGAAGAGGGCTACAACAAGTCTACTTGTACTAATGAAGCGGCTGAGAATATACCAAAAATGCCAAGAGGGAGACGAAGAAAAGATTAGAAAATATGTTTTCGTTTTGTTGTTAGACTTATATTCTAAGCTAGTCTGTTAACTTGTCTTAATGTTAGGGTGAAGGTTTATCACAAGGAGATACACAAAATTCATCACAAGATGAATAACAAGGGGCATCACAAGTTTAACAAGACCGACTTTGTCTGTTTTTATTGTGTATCTCGGACATTTTGGTTTGTGTGTCTCGGGTATTAAGTGTTTGTTAAACTTTTGACTATGGTTACTTTTTATGTGTGTTAGCCTCTTATATATGGTATTTTGGTTTGTGTTTCGGATATGTGTGTGAAACTCATGTTTTGTTTCTCAATTATGTGTGTTAAACTTTGTTGAAAATAATTGTCTTGGTATTGGTGTTAATTTTGGTCTTATGTTATTGGTTTATGTCTCACGACAAATACAATCTAACTCAAATTTTGAAACAAAATAGAATCCTCAGTAAGTCTTGCATATTGCACAAAACAAGCTACTACAAACCCCAAAAGGTAAAAACACAAGTTAACACCAAATCTGAAGAACAATACTTTTAGAGATTAAACAACTTCGTCTCTTCACCATTTACGAGTAGATAAACTAGTGACATTGTCATAAGACATACATAGAGATGAATTTGGTTACCCCCCACAATTTTCTAATCTCATCTTTAAGCAACAATTTTTCTTGGCATAATTTTTCTACCACATCTTTAAGTTCTTCAATCTTTGATTTCACATTGCCTAACTCAATTTTAAGCAATCCAAATTTAACCAGTGCATCTTCAACCTCTTCCAAAACGGCTTCTTCTACCCATTTAAAACATGGTCATATTGTATTCAATGAATGTTGAAAATTACAAAGTTATCAAAAACTATAACTTCAACACAAACAAAATTTGTTATAGAGAACAAAACTACAAATGAGGATAGACATGGATCAAACTTACAACTTTCTTCGTTTCACATCTAAAAAAGGACGACCCAAGTTTTTTTGAGTATTGGAAGTGGAGTTTTAATAGCTCTACCGCATAAACACTTTAATAGGATTCCATGAGTTATATAATGTGTTTTTGAAAAAAAAAGAAAATTGTGAATATGAACTCATCAGACCCTACAATCATATAACTACAACCTCTTAACAACAATTAAAAAACCTACATTCCCAAAACTATAAGCTAAAATCGATAATTCAATTCAAAGATGATGAAAGTCGATTGCGAAGAAGTGGGTGTGTGAGCTCCTGCCAGAGTGTGTAGGCACATGAGCATGCAAAGAATAGGTGGTCGCGTGTTTCATCTGGTTCTCCGTAGAGGATACAAGGTTGGCCATGACCCCAGTTACGCATTCGAGTACCCGTAGACAACCAGCAAGCCAAGAAATAAAGGCGTAGCGCGGAACATGTTAAGAAAACCCAATAATGGAAGTCCATGGAAGAGTGGGATGTCGAGTACTTATCTACTTCCAAGTGTGGATGATGGAAAAGATGTTTTGTATTGTCCTTCAAAATGTTTCCAAAGGGTAATGTTAGGTCTGAAATGAGTTTGGTGGAAAGGCTGACGAATGAGGTGTTGGCGAAGATTGCGCAAGGCTAGGAGAAAAGAACAATAAACCAGCCATCGTTGAGAAGTAGCTACTGCAGCAACGGTTGCATGACTTGGAATACCCAACTCCCAAATACCCATGTCACCTACAAGATCAAAAAAAGAACCAAGAGAGGACCAATGATCATACCTGAAAAAGTGCGCCACCGATCGAAGACATCACTGCGAAGAAAAAGACGGGCAAGAGGGCGAAGTTTTAATAGCTTTCTCCACATCCAAGAGCCCATGTCTGTTGCTGGTATATCCCAAAATGTTTCTTGACAATTTAGATAACGGTGTGTCTAATTCTCCCAAAATGAGCATTGGTTCGAGTTGAGACGCCATATAAGAGCTAAGGAGAAGACAGTGGAAGTATTCTCCAATTATTGAATACCAAGATCGCATGCTACCTTCGGTTTGCAGAATTCGAAGCAACTTATCTTATCCATGTGGGAATTCGAGGGTGAGCCAGACCATATGAAATTACTACAAAGGCTGTTAATATCGCAAAGGCATCGCTTCTAGAGCGGAACGTAGATTGCCAGAAGTTCATTGTACTAACGACCACCGATTTGAGTAATCGACCTGCAAAAGATAGTATCTTGAATGACCACGAGTTGAGATGATATCTAATATGATATAAAAGGGGTTAAGTAGTTGTCCCTAGTTAACTGTTTGGTGGCTAGCGGGAGCCCAAGATAGCGGACTGGTAGGCTGTCTTGCTTGAGACCTAGTTGTGTTGCGGCAATGTGGTAGATTGGCAAGGATTTCATGTGAGGAAGATGGAGGATTTGTTGACGTTAACACATAGTCCCTAAGCTTTACCAAATGTATCCATGACTCGCAGGATGCTCTCTAAAGAGGATGATTTGCCATAAGTGAAAATAAGTATGTCATCCGCAAACATAGATGAGTGAGACCCAACTCTCAGTATTGATAGCCAAAACTCCCCATCGTTGCATCTGCATTTAAAAGCTTGGACAAAACATTGTTAGCAATGACAGATAGGGAGATAGAACACAACCTTTTCGTACGTCCCTGGAGCTGTCAAAGTTGCCAGCGAGTTCTCCATTGACCAAGATAGAACAATGGCAGTCGAAATACACAAGTGCACCCACTGAATAAATATGTCCGGAAGATTCATAACCTGCAAATTTGAGACTATAAACTCCGAGTTAATAGTATCAAAAGCCTTAGAAATATTCAATTTAAGTGTACACCGAGAGGAGGTAGTGGTCTTGTGATAGTCTTTCACAAGTTATGTGGTAAGAAGGACATTCTCGAGAAGGAGGCGACGCTTGACAAACACGCTTTGGTTTGGCTCAATTATTTTTGGGAAATACGACTTCAAGCTGGCAGCGAAAATCTTTGATATCACTTTGTAGATGATGTTGCAGCACGAAATATGTCTGTAGTCTTTTATCGTTTGCAGGTTGTCACCTTTCAGAATGAGAGGTACCAATGTAGCATTGATGTCGCGAGGAAAAAAACCGTAGAGAAAGAAGTATTAGACAGCAGCTACAAGATCAGACTCAAAAATAGCCCAGGTGGACTTGAAGAATTTAGCAGTGTATCCATCAAGCCCAGAGCCTTATTGGAAGGCATTGATAATAAGGTTGGCTTGATCTCACTTTCCAATACAGGTCTACATAATGCATCAGAGGCTTCATCAAAGAATCTATATCAGAAAAGATCAGATAAAGAAGGCGATGATAGAGATTGAGCGGTTGGCTTACGCTGGAGAAACTCGCAAAACTGAGCGGCTACGTGCTCCTTAATGGTAAGTAAATCGGTTGTTGTAACACCATTAGGAAGGAGCAAGCGATTGATGCAATTGTGAGAAGCTCTTGTATTTGCAATTCAATGGAAGTACCTAGTATTTTGATCTCCATGACTAAGCCAAAAGGATAATGGATTTTTGCTTATATAGAATCTCCTCTGCACCAGCTAAGCATCTCCATTCATTAGACCGTCTAAGTTAGACGGGTCAGCTTCAGCTACAACGTTAGCACTTGTGGGTGGGTGAAGGACCTGTTCCTGGCAAGCAAAAACTGAGTTATACGCTTCCGCTGTCATGTTCGACAAATGGCCATATGTTGTTGTGTTGAGACGCCGAAGCACAAAGTGAGTTATACATTTATATTTAATATATTGTGTATTTATCTGTTTCTTTAGTTAAGCTTTTTTCATGTTACTTAAGTTTTAGTTAGGTAATAATTTCTTTCGTTAGTTAAGCTTTAGTTGGGTTTTTTGTTTAAAAAATTTAAACTTTTGTACAATACAAAATAAAATATATTTTTTTCTCAACAATTATATAAAGGTGTCATACATGCCAAAGTTAAGACAAATATGACGAGAAAATATTGTAAATATTTTATGGAAAAATCAAAGTACTTGATTGTGATTTTTTTTTTTAAATTGTAAGTACTTATTTTTGGATTTAGCATTTTACTATATTTCCAATAATAAATATATATTTATATTTATAGTTATAATTGCAGATGTAAAAGTAGTTGTGCGGTTTACTATTAAGTTACTATATAGCTTGAAAATTGTGAGATAATCACCTTTTTTTTTAACCACAAATATAGGGTAAAAGTTGTGAATGGTAAAAGGAATGTGATTTTACATAAATTATTTTGAAGTACATATTCAATGTGTCGCCATTCATAACCTAAATCGTACTATCTTTTTTTTTTTGTTTTGCGCTGCTTAACTTGTTATTACCACTGAAACCCTATTTTTCAAAAATCGAATACAAAAATCACCTTAACTACTATATTTCTATTAATATTTAGCTGCCTTGCTTTTTATTTGTGCAAAGGAAAAACATATTTTTAGCTTTTTCTCCCGCACCTAATTTTGTTGAAAAAGTAGTGCACAATTCACTTTTTATGAATGGTGAGGAGAGGTAAATTTCGCACCTCAAGAGACCACTAAAGTTTTTTTTATAACCTTCCATTTAATGTATACATGTTTTTCTTGACTTTTTCTTTAGAAATATATTTATGATATAAACACCATTCCACGTAAAGGTTCGAATGACAATAGCAGATCAAATAGTGCGATTAAAAAAACTAACGTTACAGTGCTGTAATGCAATTTTTGCAGAAAGTAGAATAAGTGTAAGTCGTACAAGATAAACAGTAAAAAAAATTTTTTAATAGTAACAAAAATTACTTGTCATACAAAATAAATATTTATAAACTAATACATACAATTTTTGATTTTTTTTCATCCTAATTAAAACATAATATATACTACTTTTAGTTAATATATTTAAATAATACTAAAATATTTTTATTTAAAAGTAATATTAAAATTATTTTTAATCGTATTTTTGTACTATAAATTTATAGTCGTACTTATTTAATTTTCAAGGTGTTATTGTTTATTTTTGGGTTTATAGTTTAAGTTTTTTTGTCACATTTGGATTGATTAAAAGCATGAACCGTAGTAATTTCCTGTGATGCAAAGAAACACGCGCGATTAATGGGATTGCAGTCTGGTGAGAAAAGATACATAGTTAGATTTTTAATCACTTGATCAATATGAATTCTCCAAAGGGGTTTATGGCTAAAATTTGGAATTTAAAACTATTTGTAATGTGCATTGTTTTTATAAATGGTATGATATTTGAAAAAGATTTGAAATATATAATACTCTTAGAACTAAAAATAAAATGTCATATTTTGACATTTTTTGTACTAAAAAGATGATTTCTGGTAATTTTATACTGAATAATTTATTTTAATATAACGAAACAAGGTCGAATTCTTATTTGACACTTCTTATCCTATTTTTTCTTATTTAACCCTTTTATGTTTTTTCACTTTTTAATTTTTTTAAACTCAAAAACTCTCAAAATGTTATAATATGTCAATTGAAGCGGCTAATATCACATTTGTCAAAAATTTACACCTAGTAGGGCACATTATTATGTGTATATTTAACTCTTGAACCTTACTATTTGTAATAAAATAAAATTTCACTTTCATATCAAAAGTTTTTTTATAAGCAAACACATTTTCTCTTCTTATTTTCTTGTTCATTATCATATTTGTATTTCACTGGTATAATATTTTTGTCGTTTTTTATGTTTAAAGTTTATGATAATCCTTGAAATAATCTCTATTTTATTATAACACATTATCAGCACGATTACTCTACAAAAATATTTATTTATTATATAGATTACTAGCATGCGGTATCGCATATATACTAATATTATTTTTTAAAATTATAATCATGTTACTATTTAATCATATTTTACTTGATCGTTTGTTACCTCTTTAATTTTTATTATATATTTTACTATAAATATTATATATATATATATATATATTTATATATAGTGGTTGGGCGAGCCACCACCAATGGATGACGGAGCCACCAAAATTTATCTATATATTTATATAGTGGTTGGCCGAGCCACCACCAATGGATGACTGAGCCACCAAAATTTATCTATTAAATATATTTATATTTAGTGGTTGACTAAGTCACCACCAATGAATAGCCAAGCCACTAAAATTTATCTGTTAATATATTATATTTATGTTTAGTGGTTGACCGAGTCACCACCAATGGATGGCTGAGTCACCGAAATATTACTTGTTAAATATTATTAATATTGTATTTATTGTTTAATAAAATTATGTCATATGTGTATAAATATTTAATATGCAAAAACTGGTGAATGTATCTGACTGCATATTTTAATATTTCGGATTAAATTTCTACATCATCTATTTTGACCAACTGTCACAAAGAATTTTTTTAAAAAAATGTATACACTTTCCAACGGTTGTAAACATTATTTTTCAATCTATAAATACACTCTCATTTCACTCATTTTTCTCATCAAAAGTTTTATCTTCTTTCAAATTATTTCTTAAGAAATTTCTCAAAATGTTCAATTCTCCTAAATTTTTTCGTTTAATGTTAATCATTATATTTTCATGATTATTGTTTCTATTTACAGTTATTTTATTGGAGAATTTACCGATAGAGAACATATTAGGATTATTATTGTAATTGTATTTACTGTATTTTCTTTTATTCACTACAAAAAATATGTACATTCTTATCTCACGATAAACGCTATGGTAGGGCTTTTATAGCGAAACTGCTAATGATATGTTATCGGCAGCTATCATAGGTACCCACTCTACCATAGCATTTTTTTATGACGCTACGGTATATTCATATATGATGGCAATAATTGAACGTTGTGATTAACGTTATTATAAGACGGATTTTTAATTATCAAAATGAAAATGAATTACGATTCATATCAGGTGCTATTATAGGTTTCCTATAATAGTTGTTTGTAATTACTATATTTAATTTTGTTATGATTTATAATATGTTATGATAGTTTATTTCGTATATAATTTCAAACGCTATAATAGTAGAGAGTAACAATTTTTTTTGTTGCTATTGTTGATTTGTTTTGTGAGCTATGATATTCAAATTTTTTTGTCCACTAGATGATTTTCGAGACAAGAAACCTCAATAAAAACCAACATTTTTCATAACAACAACCAAACATTCATAAGTGAACAATACATAAGTCATAAGTTTAAGGTGCAGAAACATAAAGCAAAATCTTAAGAAACATGATAATTATTAGTTCATTAGCCTAATCTAAACTAGCTAATTTTGGACCAAAGTTCTCCATTCCCTCCATGCTGCAACAATTGCTAAACTTTCATCAGTTTAGCAATTGCATATGAAAGATTGAAACAAGAAAGCAGAACACTTACATACATGAGACTGGTGGAACAATAAGAGAGCCTTTGTGAAACCAAACCGGTATATTTATCTCTAACCAACAACAGAAACATATAGGAATTAGAAACAAAGAATCGAGCTAGAAAGAGACAAAGTCCTTACCTTGTTCAGAAGTGAGGCTTGCAAGCCAAGAGGAGCATAGACCTTTCCGAGTTCTCTTATAAGGTGTGACCCGTGATACTATACTTGCATTCAAATGTACTTGACCAGGATGGGCTAAAGGAGATGAAGATATCGAAAAGGCTCTTGGTTTTAACGGTGGGACTAACTGTACTAGCCACTCAAAAGGAGTTTGTACGGAAGGGAAATCTTCTAACACCTACATAGGCATTAACAACACCATCTATTTGGTTTTTAAACGAGTCACTATGGGCTCAAGAAGAATCATGTTCCCTGTAGGATTCAGTTGCTATTTTACCTCAAGAACACTTCTTCTTTCCTTCTGATTGTAATTGTAGAGATCATCCCGCCCCTCGGCAGAGGCAAATTATTGAAGTCGTTCTTTCTCATGTTCAACTGTTGCAAAGAAGCTCATAACCTGAACAGAGATAATACAAGACAAGAGTTTCCATCAAATACTTGTTTCACAAAACCACATCTACGTAAGATGTAAAGGACTTTAAGGGTTCTTACTTCAAAGAAGTAACGTGGAGGTGAAGCAGAGGTAACATCCATAGTCAACTCAACAAAAGTCTTAAGCTTAATAGGGACATGTGTAACTACTTCTCCAAAAGAATCACTATTCTCAGTCTCTCTCGGACAAACCTGAAATATAACGAATTCTCAGCATTTATTTTGAAATCTAAAACTTGATAATCTGAGACTATTATGCAACTAGAGTGGGACTACTTACTGTGATGAATGATTCTGAGTCCAAATCACAGAGCTCTATAAACGCATCTATTGCTGAAGGACTTTTGGCTTGGAAGAAGCTCAACAACATCACCCACTTCATATTCGATAGTCTTAAAAGAGAAGAAACCAAAGAGGATAAGACTTCACACTTAAACATGATTGAAAAGTTAACCTTAAAAGTGACATAGCTTAGATCTGGTGACCTATGTAATAAAATGAAAAACACAGGAAGTTTGAATACCACATACATAAGATTTCACCCAACGAGGACTAGATTAGAGTAAAAACTTCCAGACAGAGCAGATTATAGTAGAAAAAAACAGTGGCCAAACAAAGACCTAACATACCTATCATATAGTGGCATTCAACCTATTCCCTCCCTTAAGCCATTCCTTGGCCTTAAATAATATTCTCACTCATTAGCTAACAAGCCTAATATAACTCTTTTCTAGCTTATTATAACTCATCCGTTATCCACTACCCAAAACAAGGAGAGAAATTATTATAAATGACTAATATAAAATAACCTAGAAGAGTTTTAACCTACCAAATGAGAGAGAAAGGAAAAGATCTTAGAATTCAGTAAACATGAAATCTTCTAATGAATGAAAGAGGACAAATACCACGTCATAGCCACCTAACTTGATGACGGCTCGCCACAGCCTACATTAGCAAACTAAAGCATGCAGAAATTTAGACAAGACCAAACCAGATATAATAAATTTTCAAAGACCTAGAGCAACAACTTCCCTACTCACTTGAGACAATTTACGGGCTGTCCATAAAACTTAGGGGCTTTAAATTCCAGGAAATTCTCCTTGTGGAAGGCCTCTACTTCTTTGATAAACGCATTTTGATCCTCTAGAGTACTTGTTTCGTCAACTTCCCTGACCTGTAAACAAAAGTGAAATTGTCATGAAATGGAGCCAAATGATGGCCACAAAAACTCAATTCCCTTATATCACAATAAAATGATATTTGGGACTGCATGCGGATTGAAATATGACATATTTTGTGCTTCTATTACCACAGAATCACTTAGCAACCATGTCTTACACTTTTTAACACTTTCATCTACAATATGAGGAGTCGATGGTTCCCCTTTTAATGGAGTTGTTTCCACCAATCTTTTCTCCTCTTGACCGACATCACTTGTAATCTTCTTTTCAGACTCATCAACATCACCATTCTTCACATCAGCACTAATCTGACCACCTACCTCTTCATTAGCCTCAACTTCATTAGCAATTGGAGCATCAGATAAATGAACATCACTCTCCAAAGTAACACTCTTATCCTCAGGAATAGGAGACTGAGGTTTTTCACTTCAGTTTTGCTTCTTCACTCTTTCTGAAGGCTCGTCCTCAACAACTTAAGTATCAACCAGAGCAGTATCACCACCAGAAGGCAGATCTTGCTCTTGCATTTCAGTGTCCGCCATCAAAATATTCTTCTCTGAGATACAAAAAACAAAATCCGTAAATTAAAATCAATCCAGAATTTCATAATGTAACATAACAGCCCACCATCTATCAACCTGTTATATATTTTGCTATGAATAACTCCACTTTTAAACATAATGCAAGCTGATTTTTAACACAAAGATTATGTACTACTTGCTTCATTTAACTGATAATGTACAAACTTAAGATATGCAGGATCTGATGTCCTTAGCTGGAGTCGTGGTTTTACAGCAAGTAACCAAGCAGGAAAGCCACCAAAATCCCATTCTGTTACAGAGAGTGGAACATGAAACAACACTTTTTTATGTGTAAATCAAAGCTTCTCCATTTAATAAGTACCACAACAGAAAAATTAACACAAACCTCCACAAATATAAGGTCCAACACGCAGCATAACCAGAAAATCTAGTTTCTCACAGAGCTTAAGAAAGGAGAAAATATCACCAATACCCTCAAAAGCTATCTTCCCAGGCTCTGGTTCATGTAAATTCCAAGGAACGTAAACTTGTATAGTATTTAGACCTAAAGCCTTGGCTCTTAGCAGCCGATCTTCCCAATATTGCATCCATAATATGGCATTAATCCATCAATTATACTTATAACAAACATCATGATGATTAACAGCAGAAAATATTGTATACATGTTTAAACATTTTCGCATAAATCATACAAAAAGGACAATACCTCAGGAAGAACACGAAAGTAATGCAAATCACCACCAATTATCTTAAATTGGTTTCAATCTTTCCAGAAAATGTCATTGTGGATATAAAACTTCCGATATCTCATCTGCAGCCAAAGAGTATAGACATCAAGAAACAATGAATAGAAATCCGAGTAGTATGAGAATCATGATTACATTCTGGTCTCGAGGAACTGGAGAAGACAGAGACTGAGGATATGAGGGTGAAGGAAGAAGAGCGAAAATAGGAACACAGATTTGGACAGCTACCAGAATCAGGAGAATCACGAAAGCCAATTGATGTCTTCCTGTTGATGGCCAGATGCGCCTGCTCGTCATCGTCATCTTCATCGTCCCTCTTCTTTGCCGGCTAGAGCTCGGAAGCCAATTTCTCTTAGGGTTTGGTTTAGCGTTCGATTGAGAAAGAGGTAAAAATGAGAGTGAAGAGAGGGAAAGAGGGAAAACAAATTAGACTTTGAAGGCTAATTTTAGATTCTAGCTTACTAAAATCTATTATAGCATTTATCTAATGTTGTGATATAATTAAAAATAATTCATTCATCAATTATAGCAGTTAAAACGAGATATAACAGTGTGCTATGTATAACAATTTTTTTTTGTAGTGATTGTTTCTATAATAATTAATATAAGCGGTTCATTTTAGAATTAAAAAGCTAATAAAATTTTATTTTATATTCTAGATATAATGGTTAATAAAAACACTTCAATTTCGTGCACTCGATATTATTGGACTCAATTACATGTCTTGGAAATCTAATGTCGAATTAAAATTGAAATCTACGAGCTTATCTGAAATCATAAAGTAAAAAAATAATTCGACTATTCAACAAAATGCTACAACAGTGATTTTCCTTAGAAGCATAATGTATGATTATGCTTATTTCAGAGATCCCAAAGAGCTTTGGAATTCTCCGAAAGACCGTTTCGAGCATTACACACCTCCACTTGCTAGGGACGAATGGAAAAATCTAAGGTTCCAAGACTTCAAGAAAGTTATGAACTACAATTTAGCCATGTTGAGAATAGTAACAAAATTGAGGTGTTGTGGAGAGACAAGAACTGAAGCTCAAATGCTTGAAAAGACTTACACGACTTTCCACTAAAGCCACATTACCCTGAAATAGATGTACATGATGCGTGGTTATACCAAATTTTCAAATTTGATTGTAGCGCTATAAATAACAAAGAAAAACAATAAACTCCTCATTAAGAATCATATGATTCCTACTAGATCTAAATCATTTCCTGAAGTGAATTTTACTGAACACTTCGAGGGTATATTACACCTCAATGATGCTGCTGATTTTCAAATGATTCTGATGGGACTACCCACACTGTTAATCGAGTTGCATATAATGAGACTAACGAATAGTCTCCAATATGCCATTAATAATGACTATGTATTTCTACCGTTTGTTTTAATAATTTTTTTTCCAAAAGTTTGATGTTTGTTTTATTTTCAATAAATAAAGTTTGATTTGGTTTTTTTATTGATATATATATATATATATATATATATATATTACAGAAATGGATAACTATAATACTGGAACAAAATCCAAGGAAATTAGTAGCGAAATATGTATACCAGATAGTAGAACTACTCACTCTATTATGAAAGATAGGAGATATTTCTCTAATTTGAAATTGACCAAAATTATTGTCGATACAATATCAGGTCCTACAAACGTAATTAAAGGCATTGGTAAAGCCAGTTTTATGTTGCCTAATGGAACAATAATTTCCATTCATAATGCCTTATATTCTCCAAATTCTAAAAGAAATTTGTTGAGCTTTAAAGACATATACATCTAAGGATATGGCACTCGATATACAACTGAGAATGGAAAGAAGTATATGTATGTTATTTCTAATAAAGAAGGCAAACGAGTTGTACTCAAAAATTTCTCAGAACTTCCGTATGGTTTGCATCACAGTTATATAAATGCAATAGAGTCAAATCTCATGATCAAAGGAAATCAAAACGATTTCACACTATGGCATGAACGCCTTGGTCACCCAGGAAATAATATGATGCGAAAAGTCATAGAAAGCTTACATGGTCATGCATTGAAATTCGTGAGATAAAAATAAAATGACATGTGAAGCATGTGCTCTTGGGAAATTAATTATAAGACCATCGCAAACCAAAATCGATAAAGAATTACCAAAGTTCCTTGAACGCATTTAAGGTGATATTTATGGACCAATACATCCACCATGTGGACCATTTCACTACTTCATGGAGTTAATTGATGCTTCAAGTAGAAGATCACATGTATGTTTGTTATCTTTTCAAAATATGAGATTTTCAAGATTCCTAACTCAAATAATCAAACTGAGAGCCCAGTTTTTTTATTATCCAATTAAGAGAGTTATATTCGATAACGATGTGAATTCACATCCCAAGCATTGAATAATTATTGTATGGTTATAGAAATTGAAGTTGAACATTTTGTAGCTCATGTTCATACTCAAAATGGTTTGGCTGAGTCATTAATTAAGCGTCTGCAATTAATTGCAAGACCATTAATCATGAGATCTAAACTTCTAACCTCGACACGGGAACATGCCATTTTGCATGAAAAAGCACTCATTCGGATAAGACCAAGTGCATATCATAAATATTCTCCATTGGAACTAGCATTTGGTCGAGAACCAAATATTTCCCATCTAAAGGTTTTTGGTTGCTCGGTTTATGTGCCTATAGCACCACCACAACGTACAAAGATGGGACCACAAAGAAGGTTGGGAATATATGTTGGTTTTGATTCTCCATCAATTATACGGTACCTAGAACCATAAAGGATGATGTATTTACAGCACGTTTTGCTGACGCCACTTTGATGAGAAAGTCTTCCCGATTCTAGGGGAGAAAATAAAGAGGTTGGAAAGGATATCAAATGGAATGTACCATCCCTGTTATACCTTGATCCACCAACGAAACAGTCAGAACTAGAAGTTCGACGAATTATACATTTACAAAGTAAAGAAAATCAACTCCCAGATGCATTTTCATATACCAAAATGGTAACTAAATATCATATACTAGCAGTAAATGCACCTGCTCGAGTTGAAATCCTATAAGAACGGGGGGGGGGGGGGNTGATACACGAGAGTCTAGAACTTGCTTGAAACGTAATAGACCTATTGGCTATAAGAATAAAAATTCTAAAAAACGAAAGGAAGCTAAAAAGCATAATAACCCCAAAATGACTGAAAGTGTTTTGGAGGAACCAACTCACTCAGTTGATGAAAATGTTGATCAAGAGGAACCTGAAAAAAATCATGAGATTTCTATTAACTTTGTTCATAGTGGGAAAATATGGAATCGAAATATAGTTGATTGCATTGATGATGTTTTCGCATTCCTTGTGTCAAAGGAAGTAAATGAAGAAAATAAAGATCTAGAGCCAAAATCTGTATATGAATATCAAAAGAGACATGATTGGCTAAAATAAAAAGATGCAATGCAAGTAGAACTCGATTCACTTAATAAACGAGAGTTATCCAGTCCTATTATACCCACACCAAGAGATGTGAGGCCAGTTGGCTAAAAATGGGTTTTCATTCGTAAACAAAATGAGAAAAATGAGATAATGAGATATAAAGCTCGCCTTGTGGCTCAAAGTTTTTCTCAAAGGCCAGAAATCGATTATGAGGAAACATACTCTCCTATTATGGATGCAATCACATTTAGATTTCTGATGAGCCTAGAAGCTTATAAAAATCTTGAAATGCGTCTCATAGATGTCGTTACAACACATCTCTATGGATCATTAAATATTGACATCTATATGATAATTCCCGATGTATTTAAAGCACCCGAGTCATTAAAATCCAAACCTAAGAGTTATGTGCTACAAAATTGCAAAGATCATTATACGGGTTAAAATAATCTGGACGTATGTGATACAATCGTCTAAGTGAGCATTTAACAAAAGAAAGATATATTAGTGATCATTTATGCCCATGTGTTTTCATTAAGAAAACAACATCAGCATTTGTGATAATCGACGTGTATGTTGATGATATAAACATTATTGGAACTCAAAGGGAAATACAGAAAGTGATGACTCTGAATTTTTATGGTTTTTACATATCATTTAGCATCAATTATGAGGTCTTTAGGTGTGCACACATCACATTTATAGTTGATTTTAGTAAGTTTGTGATTTTTAGGACTTTTGCATTAGAATTTGCATATGCACGCATTTTGGAGATTTTTCAGGACTTTCAGGAGTTTTCGGGAAGGATTTGTGAGATTTCAGAAAAGCAGCACTTAACATGGAATGGAGCAGCACTTAGCGTGGAATGGACTGGCACTAATCTGGATCGACCGCAACACTTACCTGGATCGATCTTAGCTTTCTCCTGCATCGATCCTGGATCGATCCCGTAGCACCTATCTGGATCGATCCCAGCACCTATCTGGATCGATCCTGCATCACTCCTAGATCGAGCCCAAGCACCTTCTGGATCGATCCCAACTCACTTCTGGATCGATCCAGATTGATCTCAGAACACATCCAGATCGATCCCGCACCAAGCTTCTGGATCGATCCCGCGCTCAAATCAGATCGATTTCACTCAACTTCTGGATCGATCCCATTCAAGCGTCCCAAGCTCAGATCGATCACGCACTTACCAACTCGAAGTCAAACACGCTTCGACCCGACCAACTAAATTTCAAAGTGGACCTGACCCAAGATCCGAGCCAATCATTAGCTTTTGTCTTTAGTGCAATTTATGGCTTTTCTCTTAACACTATAAAAGCCCTAACTCGCCTCCTTTTGCATAAGTCTTGTTTTTCTTTCCTTTTTAGGTTTTGTCTTAGGTTTTCATTTTGCTTTGTTGTTCTTCATGTTCTTGGTGTAAAAACCAGATTTCTTTTAAGTTTCAAGTTAATCTTCTGTTTTTCCTTTACTTTCTTGCTTAGCTTTAGGTTGCTGTTTATCTGGTGCATATTGATTTACATTTTAAGCTTTTAATCTTCTGTTTTAGTGTGTTCTTCATCTCTGTTTTTACTGTTTCATTTTTGTTCTTAGTTTCTGGGTTTGTTGTGGAAACCCGTATTTTGACGAGGATTATTTTTCATTTTTGTATATATTTCGGTTGTGTCGGATACTTTTCGGATGTAATTAATGTAATCATAATGATTAAGTGTTAAATAAATTATGTTTACGCTTAATTAATAATCTGAAATCCGTGAAATTCGAATCGAATGAAAACCGGAATATATTAAACGATACAAAATT
>OVBE01003675.1:0-26121 GCA_900406425.1 Iberis pinnata
CGAAATATATATACAAATCGATAAAACATTCTTCATCAAATACGGGTTTCTACAGTTTCTCATATCATATTTTAAAAGTACATCAAACACTCAAAAAAAAGAACCAAAAACATATAAAAAATCCATCTTCTTCTTAATATTAACCTAAAACATGGATCCGATTCAACCGAGTGGACCAAGTTCATCGAATGAAACGGTTGAATATCTTGATTCTATAGCACTAAAAATAGGAAAGCACCAATCGAAATTAAAAGAAGAATGATACCAAAACCAACTGAAGATTGCTAAAATAGATGGCACGCTATCTATTTTTAAAAAAATCAAAACGGACCAAAACTTTCTTGAATGATGAAATAAAAAATGAAAAATGAAAAAAAAATCGCAGATATAGTTGTTTTTTACTCTTCTGTTCCTAAAATTAATTTTGAACGTGACTTCAAAATTGATATCATGAATTAGAATAGTAGTATGGTTGTGTTTTTCTTTTACAATGGTCAATGCTTTTTGTATTGTTAAGTTTCTCCAACTAATCTTTATTTCTATTAAAAATATATGTGCTTATCTAAACGACTCTAACTCATCCTTCTTATGAACAAATACTGAACAATAATTAAAATGTATGAAAACTATTCATAATCTGACCATATAAATAAAAATATAACAATAGTCAATTGAGAATAAAGATTAATTTTTATTTTTTAAATATTAAATCTAATGGTTGTTAAATTATGCTTATTCAAATATTGTTATTTAGAGAAACTAAAAACATGAAAAATCAAAAATGCATTAAGATCACGACCAATTACCATGAAATTAAAAACAAAATTGTATTGGATTTAAAAATTATATGATATTCAACAAATTAATAAGATTTAATTTAATCTAATTATCGTAAATTTATTATTCATACAAGTCTTTATATGGAAGATTTCGCTCTACAAATGTCAGTGTATAAAAACTAAAAATGTTTATAAAATCTAAGACATTTATATTTGAAAAATTATGATATGTGGAGGAAAATATCTACAAAAACATGTTGTTTCTAAAAACTATAAATTATAGAAACAAAAGGTTTGTCAATTGTATTATATATATCATTATCCTAACATAAGTCAATATATTTTTGAACAAAAAATTGTTTGTTTATAACAAATAATGAAATAGATTAAAAAAACATAAATTTTTACTTAATTAACCTGAAAAACTTACGATCAAATTTAAGTGATATATATTACTTTTCTAATAAATATATAGAAATTAACATATTATTATTATTATTATTTTAATTTTTACACAACATATCATGTCATATTTATTTTGGAAAAGTTGCTTTAAAGCTACAATAATGTTATTCATTTGTTTTTTATATCCTTATATAATTAATTCCATTAATAATTATACAAACAAAACAGACAACATAAACTTAATAACATAAAAACTGATTTATAGAACCAAATATAAAACATAGAACACTTGATACCGTCCACATACATAATTAGATAACTTAAAACTTTAGAAATTCAAGACACTTAAAAACTACCACCAATAAGTTCAGTCACCGCACATATTTCGTCTCCTCCATCATGAGCAAAAATAAAAAATCACATGTATTAGTTTTCTTTATTTTAATTAAGATACCAAATAAGTATTTGAAAAATATAAGAAAGTACCATACTTCATTACGAGTCTGATTAGGATTTAGCCTTTTGCCATCATAAAGGAAACAAGTAAGATCGTAATTGATGTATTTCTTCTCACAATACGCATTCATTAGTTTATAGAGTTTCGTATGAACTCCAATATGGTATATGTCTTCATTTCTCTGTCACAATTGTAAAAAAATTATAGAATGATAAGATATACATATAATTATATATCATATCCTTGTTTAAATAAATTTAAGTTAAAAAAAGGAAGAAAACTTATGAACCTGTTGGTCCATGACCTTTAGGGTAATTCTCTTGATTGGGAGTGGTTCGACATGTGGAGTCGAAACAGCGGTTGTCAAATACGAACTCATGATTCTTGAGACGGAAAAAAAACTCTATAGATCAAGTCTGGCAATAATATGAGAAATTGTTGTGCTTTGAAATGTTTCACTCTTGGTTATTTATAGAGAAAAAGTTAACAATTACATCGGTTTAAATTTCAAAATAAAAGTAACTTTGGAAACTGCATTATTTTGTGTGGTCAAAAACCTACATTGAAAAACACAATGCCTTACATTGATGACAAGTTTGTTACAAAAATTTTTCAGACTTATCATAAAATCACTATCTATACACAACTTATAATAAATAGTTTTTTGAACTTATTTTTTAATATTGTAAAAAATTTAGATTTATATACAAAATCACAAAGTATTAAAACATACAAATTTTTTCAACGTTTACAATAATAAAAGTTTGACTCATCTAATGGTATAGATAAAACTAATGTTATTCGGTTACAATATTCTTGTTGGTTTTCTAAAACTAATGTTATTCAGTTACAATATTTTCAGCATGTGTGTGAATTTTTCAAATCTCAACAAATAACATTAAACCAATAAATTAAAAATACGGTCACAAACAAATTAATTAAATAATTTGTTTTATTTAGATTACGATTAACATTTTCTATTTAGAATAGAATTTTTTTTATTTTTATCAATGTTTCTGGTGATGAAATCAAATTAAAATTTTAACAATCCGAAAAAATAAAAATTACCATAGCGTTTAAAAAGTTTTTATCACAACGATAAAAGAAAGAATTAACAAAGTTTTGTTTATTCAATAACTCGAGATATCGTCATCCAACTTATTCGAATAAATTATCTTCAAAACCTACCACAATTACAAGAAATAGGAATTTAGTTATTAGTTTAGGGATAATTTCAAAAATGAAAAATGAGTAAAATAATGAAAAAATATAAGGTGATATAAATTACCATTTTGAAAATTTCCGCTTAGTTTAACTAAAAATCACCAAAAGTTGGTAAATCGTTATTCTAAAGTATGGAAAATTTCGTTGAAAACCACATTCATAGTTTTCGTTTGCAGTTTGCGAGTTTCGTCTACGATCAAAATCTTTAAACATTTTTTTGAAGTTACCCTAGATAAGGAGACATATAATTGTTCATGAGAGAAGACATGTCTAGAAGGAAAATCCCAACTTTTTTTAGTGTCTGGTCGTGACTTTTTTATAGTCATAGTGAATGCAAAAAAACAATGGAAATTGTCTTCGACGCATCTTAAATGGCAACCTAGGGTCACTTGGTGTTATAACAACTTTAGGCATTAAAAACGATGACCAACCTTTTCTTTGGTTATGACCATAGCTTCTAAAACGTGATTAGCCATCTGAGTTACATGTAACCTAATCCCATTGCACAAACCACATTTAGGATCAATGTTTCTTAACAACATTACCGGAGCACCGATCTTGAGATAAAGCATATGTCATGGCAATCATGGTACATTAATGTTGTTTAAAAAATATGGAGTTAATACAATATTATCTTTTTCCTTCATGTCCACATGATCTAAACTATCGGCGCTTAAATTTATCATCTCCTCACCCGAAACATTAAAATATCAATTGTTATTTAATATATCGACAATCAATAGTATCACAATACAATGTTTTAATGTTTCTCTTCTTTATTATTATTCTTACCTTCCATCTTATCAAGCATTAAATCATTGATCATACCAGCATCATCATTCGTAGGACATAGTATAGTTCTTTCTTGGAAAAAATTTGGATCTTTATGCTCAAGAAATACTTTAGGATCTCCATAATTTTCTTTGCTAATCACTTCCATAGGATCACATGCTTTCGTTATAAGAAACTCTGATGGTATATCAATGATAGCTTCTCCATCATTCGGTTCGGATAGCTTCCCATCACCAACATCTAGTAACCAATTAGAAAACTCTTCAATTTTTTTTGTTTCATCAATGCTCAAATCCTTATTGAGAGGCGCAAGTTTCTTGTTAGCTTTAAAACTTTACAATTCTTCCATAGGTGAGAAGCATTTAGGGAGGATAAAACAATTTCAGTCCTTCCAGCACCAGGTATAACAGGAAGAACTTGTCTAAAGTCTCCTTATAAATAATTACTTTCCCATTGAAAAGCTTTTTCGTCTAAATTACCTATGATATCCGATAAACTCCTATCAAGAGTTTCAAAATAATGTTTGCTCATCATAGGTGTTTCGTCCCAAATTAAAAGTGATGCCTCTTCCAAATTAGCAAAATATGTTCCAGGTTTCATCCTACACATTGTAAACTCATCACGATTCAAAGGAATTCCAAATCGTGAATGTGCATTTCGTCCACCTTCCAATAAAAGTGCTGCAATACCACTCGAAGCTACGTTAAGGATAATGAATCCATTAGATCTAAGAGCTTCAGAATGAGTCTTCCAGAGGAATGTTTTACTAGTGCCTCTGAAACCATAAACAAAGAAAACTCCTCCTTGCTTATTCGTAACAGATTCAATAATCTCATTATATACAGATTTTTGTTCATGCGTCATCAATTGAATCCATTCGATATAATTCTCTCTCAAATAGCTAGTTTTATCAACAATAGATCTATTGGAAGCATATCTATCCATTTGAGATGGTTTGGGCATGGTTTTAAAAAACTAGAGGGTGCTTCCATTGCGCAGTAGCAATTCATTAACCTCTAGTAGACCATAGTCTCTTTTTTCCTCATCTGTCAATTTGATACCTAGTTTAAATAAAATACAACACACAATAAATCAAAGCACATAATTCATACTAAATGCACGATTCTAACGAATTAAAATTACTTGGATTCTTCTATTCCTTTTGCTTTTGACGCTCAATGTCTTCAGTTAAATATTCCCACGTTTTTTCTCATACTTCTTCGGGCTTTAATAATGAGGCAGACAGTAGCATCATAAAAAAAATTTTTCTAAGCATATCATCAAAGCACCAAAAGCCTGCGGATATTATACTATCAATACAAGTCCGGTCATCGTCAAGAATACCACGTGCTCAACATGCTTCTTTATAAGTAGGATAAACTACATCCTTATAAGTTCTCAACTCTTCGAAGCTCTTTGGACCTTTAACTAACATAGTTTATCCTTCCTATTGCAAACCCTCTCTTCCTATTTTTGAAAATTTTCTTTTTTTATCCCATATAAATCTCGTTGGTATTTCAACATATGTAAGAGTTCTAGCTATTGGATTTACCTTGTTCAATTTAAACCATGCGAGAAACATAGACAACTCTGTAGACTTCATATTTAGAATAGTCTCAACTTCATCATCCTCTTTGAAAAAAATAAGTTGCTTGCCTAGTAGATGAAAAGACAAAATTTCAACTGATGTGCTTCTATAATGAATAGGAAATTTCATCAATCTCCATGCAGCTTCTGGAGAAGAAACATATCTACAAGTAAAAGAAAGAGTATTTAAATTCACTAATCAACAATACCATATTTTTATAACATAAGTGTTAATTTGTCACATACCTTGCTCACTCATATCAACACCACCATATTCGAAATTATCTTTTAATGATTGGAAATACTCAGCCCTTAAGCTTGATTGGTTTTGTCTAATATATAACAACATGTTTGTCTCAATAGTTGTGTAAGCATGTAGCAAAAATTGTTGAAAAAATCTTTTTGATTGAATCATATGGGGACTTTCAAAACGTATCTCTCGAATCCTGCAAACAAAAAATTGTCTTAAACTAATTGTTTTTAATTTCTGCTCGAGCTTGCTTGAGTATATCCTTTTCTATACCAAGTCTGAATCCATCTTCTCCATAAGGAAAAAGTAACGGATATTATAGATCCAAATAAGAGACATGAGTTTCGCTTATCCTTTTCAAATATCCAGATTTTTCTTCAATAATAATGTCATGTTTAGGCATATCTGGAACAAAATCACCTAGAATCAAAGCTGCAACTTCTGAAGCCGTGGGCATGGAATAAGTTCTAGCATCTTTTCATCTTCTGTCACAAACAATTCTCATATGAAACATATCATTTTCAAGATCGTTTCTTGATAATTATTTATCTCTAGCCGATCGAAAAATCTTTGCATAGGGATTATATTCATGTAACATCTTTATGATAGCCTCAATTATCTCTAGATGTAGTTCACCGTTTGCTGGAGTCTGCTTAGCTTTTTACTGTAAACCATATAAGAAAACAAGGATTAGTTTATATGATATTGTATAACATTGAAAAAATATATTACCTGAGAATTGTTGCATGATTTATAACTTCATTGTCTATGTCAACAATATATAGTGGTGAAAACTTTGCATAATCGTTGTCTTCGGGAAGTAGGCTACACATTCGATGATAGTTTGCACCATGCAATTGAAACATTTGTGGTCCACGTTCTTTTGGTCTAGATCTATCAACTGATCCACCGAGAGAAGTGAATGAAAAAAATCATGCTGTAAATATGTATAAACTCACAAAAATGCCTCCTCAAAATGTCGTCTTTAGTTAGTAACCCTTGTAGAACTTTAATAACTTCTTTTAAATATGATAGCTTAATAGTTTCTTGCAAACAACACATAGTAAATGTAGGTCTCTTTGCATATCATTTTTTGTTCACACGCTCGTCATACCACATTATAGCTCCACAATAAGTATATTCGAAACTTGCGTCTCCATAAACCAAATAATCTAAAAAACAGTTACAAATAAAATATACAATAATAGTCGAATTTTTATAAATCTATATACATTTATATTTAGAAGTTACCATAAAAATAAGTATCGGGTGTTGGTTAAAGATATTATTAATTATGACACGTTATATGCTTATCATTTATCAAAATAAATAAAAGATTTTGCAATATATATTCAGAACTATTTATAAGTAACATTGTTGAAAATGATAAATCAATATTCATCATTTGTTCATATTCGGATAATATTTATTCGGTTTCAAAATTATATATGATGTCAATCGGGTGTTGGTTAAAGATACTAATAATTATGACACATTATATGCTTATCATTTTTCAAAATAAATAAAAGATTTTGCAAATATATATTGAGAATGATAAATCAATATTTATCATTTTGTTCATATTCAGATAATATTTATTTGGTTTCAAAATTATATGTGATTTTAATAATCTAGTTTAAATATCAAGTTAGATAAGCACAAGTAATAGAATAAACTAATAATATTGAACGAACTAATAATAAAACACAATAATTATAAAATTACATAATAAAAACCTAATTATAAAACCAAGTTCAAATTGAAAAACCTATCTTGTCAAAATAAAATACACAAAATTATCTTATAACAAAAACCATATTAAAAACCATGTTCAAATAATTTCATTTTTGTTTGGAAAATCTCATCTTGTCATAATCAATATATGAAATCACGATCTTCTTAAGTAATACTTCAGCTATTTCTTTTTTTCTTTATTGATGATCTAGTTATCTTGTGATATCAAAATCAGTAAATCCCACCAAAGGGTATATCAATGATATCTTTGCATCTCTCTTTGCAATCTCTAATTTTAATTTCTCTATGCTCTCATAAACATCTTAATATTGTTTCATTTGAAACATGTATCCCTAGTAATATGCTTCTGATTTCTTTTTTGCTCTTTTAACAACGATAGATACCTTCGATAACAGCTCAAGTTGATCTATAGTCACGATCGACATTCTCTTTTCCCTCTTAGACGTTTTTAAAATATATAATTAGATGAAACAAATACATATTAATACTATTTGCTTAAAAAATCGAATAAGGAAATTATATTTATGAAGAGAAAAGAAAAGGGTTGACTTCACTAGCCCCCTCAACTTTTTCCATCCAATTTTTTTTCCTTAAACTTTGGAGCTCCTTAATTTCTCATCTGACCTTAGATTGTTCCTTACTCGACCCCTAAACTATTTGTTCTCATCATTTCCACCACCCCCAAAAGTGATTTAGAACACTAATTTTTGATTTAAATTATAAAAGACAATAACAAATCACGTTTTGATTTACCCAATAAATCTTACTTTAAAATATTTTAATAATAAATCTTACAGTAAAATATTTATAATATTACTTTTAAACTAATACAACAAAAATATTTTAAAACCAACTTAAATAATAAATTAAATATTTTGTTATTAATTTAAAATATTTTAAATTAATTTATTATTTTAAAATATTAAAATATTATAAAATATTTAATTTATTATTTTAGTTAAAATATCATAAAATCAATTTAAACTATAAATTAAGTATTATGTTTTTAATATTAAAAATATTTTAATTTAATTTATTATCTTAAAATATTATAATATTATAAAATATTTTAATTATTATATTTTAATTTTAAAATATTTTTGTTGTATTAGTTTTAAATTTAATATTAAAAATATTTTAAAGTAAGATTTATTGGGTTAAACTAAAACTCGATTTGTTATCGCTTTTTATAATTTACATAGCAAATTAGTGTTCTACATCGCTTGGGGGAGGGGTAAAATGAGGAGAACGAATTGTTGAGAATGTCGGGTAAGGAGCAATTTAAGTTCATGTAGGAAATTAAGGAGCTCCAAAGTTTACGGGAAAAAAAATTGGATAGACAAAGTTAGGGGAGATAGTGAAGTCAAACCAAAAAACCTTTGAATAATGTGGAAACTCTTCTTTCTTCATGATCTACATAGTGAACAAATATTAAAACATTATTAATATAGTTAAAATAACATAACATAATTGAAATGATTATTAATATCTCTAACTCATATTGATTTTCATCATGATCCTCTTTCCTTTGTTTTTCAAAAATGAACTCATTTCCTAGAATTGATATTGTTTATTAATAATACGAATTAATTATGGAAAAATGCATAGAAACTAAATATCGATATTTGAAACGTAATTTATGGAAAAAATTGAAACAATAAACGATATAAATTTGAGTTTATCGATTATGATGCATTTTCCTTTGTGCTTCGTGGACTCATACCCTATATATAAATTTCATTTTAATATCACGAAACAATAATATTAATTTAATAAAATTCAAAATTATCGATATAAATATAAATTGTATATAAAATTAGTATTAAATATAAATTCAGAATAATAATAGATACAAATCAGATCATAGTTACCTTTGGTTCATCTTGAATTATTTCGTCAACCAAGATTCATTTCCTCTGTTATTCAATAATGGACTCATTTCCTATAACCGATAGAATTTAATTAAATAAACACAATTAAAACTTAATAAACTAAATATATATATATATATATATATATATATATATATCAAATATAAAGCTTTTAGATATGAAAACAATAGTCGATTAAAATTTATTTTGTTCGATCATCATGTCGCATTTTTTTATAATTTGATGTTAGACACATAGTCTACTAAAGAAAAACATAAAAACGAAATGATCAAATATGAATTAAACTTCAATACAACAAAAGCGAGTATTAAACACATTAAATACACATTATTAAGAAGACATACGAAAATTGTATCTAACACGAAAACTCAAACAGAATAGAATGTTTCTCCTTCAATGTAATTTCTCTATTTGTAGAATATTTCGAGATGTTAGATTAGGGCTTCCGATATTTAAAATGTTTGATATAAAATCTAGAATATTCCTAAACTAACAAAAAACATCTTAACAATAATGTTGTTGAATTTGATAATAGGAAAATATTTGATTATAAGGTAGCAATAATATCTGATTTGGATTTTTATAAGTATTGATTAAGATTATGTTGATGCGAATAGAACACAAAAACATAATAATTTTTTTTTTAAAAATTTGAGTCAAACCCATCCAAATAATATGACCGACACGTTTTTAAGAGGGTAAATTTTTCTTTTAAAATTGCAGATGTGCGAATCGAACCCGAGAACTAAAGGTTAACTGAAAAAGATGGGTCAAACCCACCCAACTTCAAGTCCGCCCGTTTTCAACGAAAATACCCTTGATAGAAAAAAAATTTGTTCAACGAAAAAGTATGCTTTTTCAAGTGGCATTCTTTGTAAATATTCGATTTTTTTTGCCCACTTGAAAAAGTATGCTTATCCTTTAATAGTATAAAGTAGGCACTAACCCGCACATTCTTTGTAAATATTAGATTTATTTTGCCCACTAAGATTTATATATATATATGTATATATATATATATATATCTTTAGAGTATTAATTATTTTTAAATATCTATATAAATTTTTTCATGAAACAATTATTTTAAATTTATAATACTAAAGGTTTTAAGATATTATTTTACTTTTTGTAAATTAGTAAGTTTATAATAAATATTTCATTATATTTTCAATGTTATGTTTTATATTTTGTAGATATCATATACTTAATTTATATTACTATGTTTGATTTGATTTCGTTATAGTTTAACATAATAATTAGTTTGTCATTATTTTTAATAATAATAACTTAAATCAATTATAATATATTATACAAAATAATAAAAAATTATTGGACCAAGATATAGACAAAGCCCAAATTAATAATAAACTAATTAGAAATAAATAAATTTAAAAAGCTCAATTTGGTCCATTGAAAATTTCATTTGACCTAGTAGATGTTTCTAGGTGTGTAATAAATCGACAAAAACAAAATCCAAAGGAAAAAAAAATCGTGTAACATCTCAACCACCGATTTTCTTCTGATTTTTTTGTGTTTCGAACAATGCAATAATGCGATTTATGATCTATTCTCAGAAGGTCTTACGATTAAAGCAAGAGAAGGTATGATATTCACATTTTTTGTTTTTAAAAACTGATTTATGATAACATATTTAGGATTTTTATTTGCATCTTCTTTCTTTTCTTTAATTATGATGTTTCCGGTTAGATCGGAAGAGGATCTACTCATTGTAAAACACTTACACAAAACTGAAGCAAATAAGGTAAGATCTATGAAATCAAAGTTCTTGTAAATTCAGATATGTTATTTTAAAATCAAGATTTGTAACTTAAACTTATTTTTTTGTATGCATGTGATCTTATATGGTAAACTGTGATTCTAAACAACAAAAAACTGAAATAACATCAAGGTATATAAATTTAAATATAAATATATTAATTTTGTTATTTCGATCTAACTTTCAAATAATAAAATAACAGATATGGTGATAAAGAACATTTTTCCAAAAATGTTCAAATGAAATATGAAGAATTAATATACCAAATCTAGATTCGGTTATTTTTTTGTTCATATATGAATATATGAAATTTAAAATATTAACTAACTATTATCTCCTATATATTAAAAGGAAAGACTTTTTTAAAAACAATTTTTATTTCATAATTAATTACATGTATTTGCCACTAAACTATCCCTATAACCAAACACTACTAATAACTCATTTATTTATTTTAAATTATTTTAAATAACCAAACATACTAATTACTCATTTATTTTAAAAATAAAACTTATTAATTACTTAAAGGGTAGACAATTATGTAAAAAAACATTTATTTTGATAACTAATTACATGTGTTGCCACTCACACTATCCTTATAATATATTTCGGCCCAAAGAGTCCGCAGTCGCCAAAGATATCCACGAAGGCCGCCGAAATTTATCTCATGTTAATTGACGGTGGTTGGGATTCGAACTCAGATGGTGGAACTCACAGCTGTGAGTCCTTTACCACCAGAGCTATAAACCCCAGTTAACTTGTATATATATTTAAAACAAAAATAATGATATATAATTATTAACAAATAAAAATTGTTATGTTCAATGTAAATAACTTGAAGTAAATTTCTTACTATTGAAAATTATCTTGAAATAAAAAATAAAATTCACAAACTCGATTTGACATTTTGTCATATCAAATACAATTAATTAGTCATGTAAAAAATTAACTACAAAAATTTTAAATAAAAATATATAAAAACTAAAATATTTTATTTTTCAAAAACTATTTAAAATTTAATATATTAAAATTTTAAAAGAACATTTATTGCATTAATTAATATAATTGATATGACAAATAGCTACAAACCACACGTTTATTTGAAATCTTTTTTAATTTAAATACAAAATATCACATAAATATATAGATTTGACACATAACAACAATATTTATTAATAATAAATGATATTTCCCATTATAAATAACAACCTCCTTCATATTTTACAACAACACAACAACAAAAACCGACAACAAAAAACCCTAAAAACTAACATCCATCTTCTTCAAAACCTTTTCAAATGGATCCAGGCAATTCGAATGAACCGATTCAACCAAATGAACCAATTCAACCGAGTGCAACGGATGAACCAAGCGATGATCTATTTCTGTAGCATTAAGAGTGGGAAAGATGACGGAATCAATCAAATATCGAGCAGCCATGTTAAGCATGAAATACCAAGAAAAATGCAAAGAAGTACTCAACCAAAACAAAATGAAGGCGGCTAAGATCAAATCCGCCTTATTAGCTTTAAAAAAATCAAAACCGAAATCAATTTCAACTTGAATGAAGAAATAAAAAAACTCGAACTTGAAAAAGTACATGCGAATGAAGCTATTTTTTACTCTTTTGTGCCGAAATCAATTTTAAACGTGATTATGACATCGATTTCATGGATTGAAATCGTTTTTCATAATGTTTTGCTTTTAAATATTGTACTATTGTATTCTAATGTGTTCGACTAATAATAATATTTAAATATTATTAAATAATGTGTTTATCTCTACCAATATAACTCGTTCTTATATTTTTAACAAATATTTATAACCTCAATAATAAGATTACGAAAAATATTAATAAACTTACTCCACACATCTAAATATATCAATATTATATTTTAAGTTTTAAATTTTAAATTTTTTAAAAAAATATTAAATGTTATGGTTTTAAAATTATACAACTTTATGAGTTCCGCGTGAAAGCTTAAATTTATAAAAGATCATGTACATATTTCAAGAATTTGATCAATTTTTTGTTAATATAGTTGATTTTATATTGATATACGTCGAAAATTATATATTTATACAATAAAATATATGTTTTAATAAAAATTATAATAACAATCTTAATTTAAAAAATAGTCAAATTTATGAATTATATTAAATATATAGTTATTAAAATCTAAGAATATATATATATAAATATTATTGTACCAATTGTAACCAAGAAATGATTTAGAAATACAATTCACAATAACTTAAATAACCAAAATTTTATCACACAAATCCAATTATATGTTGCAAATTCAATGTCGATTAAAAATATGGGTTTAAGTTTTCATGTGTAGTATTTTGTAAACAATGAATGGTCAGCAGTTAATGGAGAATGTCATGATGCTTTGGAGATATGTCTCCATATTGCTCAACAACGGTGAATTCTGATTTGTCTATGCTATGGACATAAAAGTCAATCTTTTTTCAGCCTTCTTGAGATGCAGATCTTTACATTAACATGTGTTATTTAGTAGATATGTTCTTATTGTGTATTATATTGCATCAGATCTATGTAGATCTAAATGTTTATCTTTTGTGCTTATGTCAAGTCTTTATTGTTATACGATATATTAATATCAGTTCAGGCATTGTTTAGTCGTGTCTTACAAACCATGAAAACCATGTTACGGTTATAAATAGATGGGTTTGACCAAAAAACTAAAAAAATCTGCAAATTAACATTGATTCAAATTGTGCTCGATGTGGAGATCAAGCTGAGAGTACTAATAAATTTTTTTTTCTAATCTACGTTTGCTCAAACTATTTGGCGACTAGTGGATGGAAAATTACAATGAGTTAAAGGATTTCTATATTTCAATTGATGTGAATTTCCAACAACTCCTGTTACTATATAAAACGACTTCTCTTCTTGAGCATCAACGTTTATCACAAAATATTAAACAACATAAATTCAGTAATTATTAACTAGAATAAAAAAAAATAATCCGATAGATTCACATAAAATAACTAAGTAAACAACATAAATTCAGTAATTACATCTAATGTGGGTCGAAACAACATATTCCAATATGTTACCTTCAAAACATAAAAGAAAAGTAAAGATGAAATGAGTATATAGGTTTATATCAGAATAATGAAAACAATCAAATTTAAGGTGATGTAAATTACCTTTGCGATTCGTAGGTCTTACACATATGGTATCATTCTCCTAAGTTCTGAAAAACTTCTTTGAAAACCACATTCTTAGTTTTCGTTGGTGGTTTACCATCTTTATCCACAATCAAAATCTTTAATCCTTTTTTATAAGTCACCCTAGATAAAGTGACATATAACTGTCCGTGAGAGAACACTGGTTTAGGAAGGAAAATCAAAACTTCCTTTAGAGATTGACCTTGACTTTTGTTTATAGTCATAGCGAATGCAACAGACAATGAAAATTGTCTTCGACGCATTTTAAATGGCAACTTAGCATTAGTTGGTGTTATAAGAACTTTAGGAATTAAAACACAATGACCAACCTTGTCACAAGTTATGACCATATCTTCTAAAGTGTTTTTAGCCAACCGAGTTATCTGTAACCTAGACTCGTTGCACAAATCCCCTTAAGGATCAATATTTCTTAGTAACATTACCGGAGCCCCTATCTTGAGACGAAACATATGTCGCGACAATCCTGGCAAATTAATGTTGTTTAGAAAATTTGGAGTAAAAACAAGATTCTCAACTACTTTCCTATCCGCAGGATCTATACTATCAGCGCTTAAATAGATGATTTCTTCACCTGAAAAAATAATAATCAATTAAACTTTTATATATATATATATATATATATATATATATATATATATATATATAAAAAAATATAAGACAAANACAATTCCTTAAAATTTATTAATAATCTTACCTTCCATTTTTTGAAGCATTAAGTCATTGATCATATCCACATCATCATCCGTTAGAAGTAATATAGCTATTTCCTAGAAGAATCTAGGATCTTTATACTCTTCAAATACTTTAGACTCTCCATATATTTCTTTACTTATTACTTCCATAGGATCGCATGCTTTGGTAATAAGAAACTCGGGTGGTATATCAATAATAGCTTCTTCATCATTATGTTCTGATAACTTCCAATCACCAACATCTAGTAGCCAATTAGAAAACTCTTCGATTTCCTTAGCTTCATCAATACTCAATTCCTTATTAAAAAAGCACATATTTCTTGTTACCTTCATGACTTTGCAATGCTTCCATAAATGCGAAGTATTTAGGGAAGATAAGACAATCTATGTTCTTCCAGCACCTGTTATAATAGGAAGAATTTGTCTAAATTCTCCTCCAAAAACGACTACTTCACCACCGATAGGCTTGTTGTTTGTATTACATATGATATCCGAAAAAATCCTATCTAGAGTTTCAAAAAAATGCTTACTCATAATAGGCGCTTCATCCTAAATTATAGGTGACGCTTTTTAAACCAAATTAGCCATATCCGATCTGGGATTCATCCTACACAATGTAAACTCATTGGGATTCAAGGGAATGCCAAAACATGAATGGGCAGTTCATCCACTTTCTAACAAAAGAGTTGCAATACCACTCGAAGCAACATTAGGGACAATAGAACTGTTACGCCTAAGAGATGCAGAAAGTGTCTTCCACATGAATGTTTTACCAGTACCTCCAAAACCATAAACATATAAAACGCCTCCTTTTTGATTCCTAATTGATTTAGTGATCTCATCATATACCAATTTTTGATTTAGTTTCATCAACAATAAATGTATTGGAAGCATCCCTACCTGTAGTAGATATTGACGGCATAGTTTTTAAAGTATTGAAGACTGCTTTCATTGCGTAACAACAGTTCGTTATTCTCTATTAGAGCATGATTTTGTTTTTCCTCATCCGTCAATTTGAGATCTAGTAAAATAAAAGACACGAAAATTTTTAGAAAAAATAAATAAATAAAATCCGCACATTAGAGGAAATCCAACTTACTTTTGTATTCCATTCATTTTGTTTCCGATGTTCAATATCTTCACTTAAATATTCCCACGTTTTTCCCCAAACATTTTCAGGCTTTTATAATGAGACAGACAAAAGCATCATAGCGAACAAATTTCGTAGCATATCACCAAAACAACAAAAACACGCAGAGATAATACTATCAATATAAGCCTGATCGTCATCAAGGATACCATGTGCACAACATGCTTTTTTATAAGTAGGATAAACTATGCCATTAAAAGTTCTCAACTCTTCAAAGATTCTTGGACCTTTCACTATGCTCAAAAGTATTTTCATATAATAAGCTTCTTCCAAATTACATGGAACACAGTTTATCCTTCCTATTGCAAATCCTCTTTTTGTGTCTTTGAAGATTTTCTTTTTTCTATCCCATATAAATCTAGTTGGTATTTCAACATATGTAAGAGTTCTAGATATCGGATTTACCTTGTTCAGTTCAAACTATGCAAGAAACATAGACATTTCTGAAGATTTTCTACTTAGAACTGTTTCGACTTCATTATCATTTTTTTTTTTAAAAAAAAGGTTCTTCCCTAATAGATGAAAATAGAGTTTTTCAACTGAAGTGTTTCCAAAATGCATGGGAAATTTCAACAATCTCCATGCAACTTCTGTATCAGAAATATATATGAGAGTAAAAGAAATAATTTGTAACAATTAAGATAATGATAAACGATTATGGATAAACAAATTGAATATAAATTACCACATACATGCAATTAAAATATTCTTTGATTTCATTCCTAGGTTGATCTTTAATACTACCATCCGAACATCTCTTTCGTGTTTCGCTTGAATTTCCCCTTGTTTTATGATACACTAAGTTTTAACCCAAATATATTCACTACAAATGCACAACAAACGCAATGGTATACTAGGGATTGAATCCACATAAACCAAGAATGTACGAGTCTCAATTTAAAATCGAATCAAGCTAGGAACAAATTTAAAAGATGGTGTTGATTAGAAAGTAGCAATAACGATAAAGTAAAAACGATTGTAAAGCAAATAACGAAAACGCTAGGCAATAAGGAATTCCACAAGTATTCAAGTTAAAAGTCAAGGTTAACATGCAAGATTTTCTTTGAAATAAGTTCCCAACTCAAAAGACAAAAGTTATACTAATCTCCTCCCAAAGTATTAGATCTCTATGTTCGAATTTCTAAAGAAAAACTCCCGCCGTATTTAGATAATTCAAACATGCTTTTCAATTCAGATTCGATATGTTCATAATCCCCTAAGACAATACTCCCGCAAGCAAAGACACTTACTCATCTAGACTATGTCATATCTCTAAACCAAATCCCTTTGTGTTTATCAATCTAATATCAATGAACTAAATTGCCAGTTTAATTCATGCATTGGTAACAAATCTAGACTGAGAACCTAACAATTTCAGTCTATTGTATCAAACCCTAACAATTAACTTGATTTCCCTAGGAACCCCGAAAACCTAACAAGCGAATTACTTAGACGTAGCTAAATTAACACAAAGCATAATCAGAGAAGAACATATTCAAAAACCAAATCAGTATATTAAAAAGAAAATAGTTCATAATTCTTTTCAAAAGGTTGGAATTCGTCTCTCTGTAAAAGCTCTGAGAAATAAAATAAGTGATTGATTGATTGATGTCTCAAAAAAACCTAATCTTAAGGCTTTTATAGTGCTAAAACAAGAGAAAATAAATTAATACCAATAAGGAAAAGTCTTGATGAGTCTTGGGGGCAAAATTGTAATTTTCGATGATTTTTAGTGATTCTCGGGTGCACGGATCGATTGATCTCTTTTTAAGTAAGTTTCTAGGAGGTTTGGATCGATCAATCCCTCCCTGGATTGATCGATCTCTTTTCACACTTTCTGCACATGCTTCTTATGCGAGACAACTTGACCAGTCTTCAGTAAAATCACCATAACTTTTGATTTCTCCAGTGGATTAACCTCAAACCACTTCCATAAGAAAGATAACTCAAGTGGCTATATTGTGTCAAAATTCAGCTAAATCCATCAACGGTAACATATTAAAGAATTGGTAAACTTTTGACCCTTCTGTCGGACTCTGCAACTGCATATGCCAATTTGCATCCATTTTATGCACAAATCCATCTTTTACTCCAGAACGTCCCAAACACCTAAAATCCTAAAATTATACCAAAACTACAAGGAAAACAGTAGAATAATGTCAAATAGCAAGTATAAATACCCACTATAAAGCATTAAAATCGAGTGATATCAACTCCCCCAGACTTAGATCTTTGCTTGTCATCAAGTAAAGCAAAAACCACATCTGAAGAAGAGGTTTGAAAAGGACCACACATGAACTCTCAAAATCTCAGCAACCCAAGTTCAGACACCAAAAACTAGGAGATACCAATCCTAGACAACCACTGCAAATGAACTGTTTACCACCACACAACCAATGACATACTTTCTACTCTAAATCCCGAATCAATCAAACCATCAAATCATTCCAACCAGCTCTCTACATTCAATTAATTACAAATAATGCGTTCTTGCCTATGGGGTATCGATCAATGTCTGCTAAAGTATCTTTTCTATCAAAGCGCCCATACCTAACAAAGCATCCAACGACTTTTGGTCCTGACCATTTTCCCCCTTTCTCACTTCCTCTTTTTTTCCTTTTTTCTTTTCTTCTATCTTCGCATTGTTGCGCTTTTCTTTTCTTTTTTTTAGCAGCTGGCAATTCGCTGGGGTTGACTACGGACTTCTAGGTCACGCTTTCAACCCTTTTTCTGAACTGTTTTTTTATTTTATGGAGGGAGAGAAAGGATCCGGATCATACTGAAAGAACTTGTCGGTTTTACAGAGAACTAAAGAGCAAGATACCCAGATTTTCAAAGTATAACCAACACCATAAGCAAGAAAATTTAAGATCAAATTTAAGTCATATCCAAATAGAGCTAGCATCAAATCATCAACAATCCAAAAGACTGGAACTTTCAAAAGCATAGAAATCAGTCAATGGGGTTCCAATCCTAAGTGAGCCAATTAATCTAAGTCAATAGTTAAGTAGAGAATGATATCGAACTTACACCGGGTTAGTAGTTATCATACGTTATGGTCATTGTTCCTTCGACTCGACTAGACTCATCTAAACAAAACGAATTTTTAAAAAAAAAAATTCACCAAAATGATGAAACATCAAAAAGACACAAAACATAGTTAGTAGCTATAAACCCTCCCCCATACTTACTTCACACCGTCCCGGTGTGAAAATAAATCCAAGAGAAGGAATAAGACCAGACTAAAAGATAAATGAAAAAACCTATGAGTTCAAAGAGAGTTTCAGTACTTACCCGAGAAGGAGATCGACTATCTTCTGAAGAAAGACAGATCGATCGATCCATAGACAGATCAATTGATCTGTATATTCGACCAGCTTTTCTCTGGAATTTCCTGAAACACTTTTTAAACTCACAATTGAAAATTAATAAGTTAGTAACCTAAATTTGGACTGACTCAAAAATCAAAAATAACTAATCTAAAACACAAAATTAGTGGGTTGCCTCCCACACAACGCTTGTTTAACGTCAATAGCTTGACGGACTTACCTCCTAAGCTGGAGCTAGATCAACACCAATATATGCCCTACAAAAATCACCATAATATGAAATATTCAGCTTCATAAATTTACTCATCACATCATTCACCACATCAATTCCCTTGTCTTAAAGCTCTAAGGTAGAGAAGGATTTAACCTTTGAGAAAGGTTTTGAAGTACTTTTGCTCTTCATCTTATATTCAATTCCATCCCCAACTAGTGCTTGAGGAATCAAATTCACTTGAGAATCTCTCTTGATCTTCTTTGGTTTCACTTTTGTATCTATGTTGCCCTTTAGAATTTTGTTCTTTGTTGGAACATGAGAATCTCCAACTATCTCTTCATCAACTACATTCTTTGCACCATATTATATATGAGATTCATGCTTCATCTTGACCTCCTTAACCATTGTGATTCTAGATGCTCCTTTTGGAGGCATTATTGTGTAGAAGAACCTTTTCTTCACTTTGGTAAGGGAGATACGCTGATTAGGCATATCAACTACAGCTCCTACAGATGCTAGGAAAGTTCTACCTAGAACTAGTGGCCTATCTGAGTCCCCATTCATCTCCAAGAAATGGAAATCAACAGGTTCTAGATATCCTCCAACTTGTACTAGCATATCAGATATGATTCCAATAGAAGTTATAGTGGAATTATCAGCAAGCTGAAAAGGCATCTTAGATTGTTTAATACCTGAGATCCCCAATTTCTCTGCAACAGCTTTTATATGACACTCACATTAGCACGTGTATTGCAGAGTGAGTCCTTGAATTCCACATCATTGATCAAACAAGGAACTAAAAATTCTCCAGGATCTTGCATCTTTTGAAGTCTTCTTAGTAGATTTAGTGGCTTACTTATCATCTCATTATCCTCTAGGTCAGTTCTTGACTTTTTGAGCTCAACCGGGTATGGAATCTTGGGTTTATAAACTCTCTTGGAAGATGGAGTAATCTGGGGAAAGGGATCGATCGATCCTTGAAGGGATCGATCGATCTCTTGTCTTTTCGAATCTGGCAACGTCGGATCGATCGATCCAACTTGGATCGATTGATCACTTTCGTCGGTTTCCCCTATTTTGCCTTGATCGATCAATCCAAAGTCAAGGATCGATCAATATGAAGTTCCTAGTTTTTTCCGTAACATAGGATCGATCGATCCCTTAAGGGGTCAATCGATCTATTCCTCTGCATCTTTTCCCGGCTTTTTTTCAGATATGCGTTTTCTAAAGATTTACCATCTTTTGCAACTAAACCCGAGGTTATTGACTTACAGTAGCCCATTGGATTGTCTTCAAACTTCCCAGGAAGGACACCAACTTGTCTCTTTACAGCTTATGAAGTCTGAGCAACTTGAGTATCCAAATGCTTGACATGTGTAGACAATGCTTCAAATTTTTTGTTCAAATCATTATACATACTATCCATCTTGACATTTAGGTTCCTTTCAGTTTATTTCTGGCCTTCTAGTATCTTTTGGAGCATGGCTTCCATCTTGTTCTCTTGTTGAACTTGTGGTGGAGGTGCTTGTTGATAAACAGGCTGAGATTGCTGTTGAAAGTCGCCCGAGTTGAAATTCTGCAAAAAGTTCTAGTGCTGAGGTGGGAACATTTGGTCTTGGAAAGCAAAACAAGTTGCTTCTGCACTTTCATCAAAGCTGACATGTTTCTGGTTTTGAATCTTGAGAAGCTGAGTGAGTAGTCCTTTCATTTTTCAAACTTGTCCTTTCAATTATGAAACTTGTCCTTTCAGTTCTGAGATTTCTAAGTTGTCAGAAGTAGTTACCTTCATCCTTCTATCATAATCTGGGCAATGGTATATGTTGCTTGCAGCTAGATTCTCTATAAGTTGATAGGCATCCCCAACAGATTTGCTCATGAAATTACTATTGCTAGTAGCATCCAAATAGAGTCGATATTGATGGTCTACACCACTATAAAAGATGTTAAGCAAATTCAGCTCAGATAACACATGGTGAGGACAATCACGAAGGTACTCTTTTAATCTTTCCCATGATTCATAGAAGGTTTCTACAGGACTTTGTTGAAACTGAGAGATCATATTTAGTAGAGAATTGGTCCTGTTAGTGGTGTAGAAGTTGTTGAGAAACTTGGATTTAGATTCATCCCAAGTCTGAATAGAATTTGCTGGAAGAGACTTTAACCATATAAGTGCCTTATCAGCTAGAGAATGAGTAAACAAAGTGGAGTATAAGTATTCATTCAAAACTCCATTGAGTCGAATAGTGTTGCAGATATCCTCAAAGCTGTCGACATGATCCATGGGATGTTCAGAAGCTAACCCATGGAATTGGTTCTGTCTAACCATAGTGAAGAGTTGGTGATGTATGGTAAATTCTTGCCTAGGGGGTGGGTTAGGGCGCATGGCATTCATGTTGGCAAGGAATCCGTGGGGATTGTTGACGTCACCTACCCGAGGGTGATTCTGGGTTGGACGATTATCAGCTATTAAGTTTGAGCGTTCTAACTTTGATATTTCTTTGTTACTAAGGTTGCAAGTCCTTGGATTTGTCAAATGTTATGGTCATGCACCTATAAAAACGAAATCAAGAAGAAAGAAAGCTTGAGTACTGTAAAAAGAAAAATTCCTAGACTAAACTCTAAAGAAAACTTAAGAGGCACAAATGGTCCTCGGCAATGGCGCCAAAAACTTGATACACTCAGGTTTTAACCCAAATATATTCACTGCAAGTGCACAACAAACGCAGTAGTATACAATAAGTGATTGATTGATTGATGTCTCTAAAAAAACCTAAGCTTAAGGCTTTTATAGTGCTAAAAACAAGGAAAAATAAAATAAAACCAATAAGGAAAAGTCTTGATGAGTCTTTAGAGCAAATTGTAATTTTGGATGATTTTTCCCAGATTCTCTAGTGCATGGAATGATCGATCCGTTTATGGATCGATCGATCTATTTTTTACGTAAGTTTCCAGGAGGTTTGGATCGATTAATCTATTTTCACACTTTCTGCACATGCTTCTTCTGCGAGATAACTTGACCAGTCTTTAGTAAAATCACTATAACTTTTGATTTCTCCAATGGATTGACCTCAAACCACTTCCATATGAAATATAACTCACGTGGCTATCTTGTGTCGAAATTTCAGCTCAATCCATCCACGGGAACATCTTCAAGTATTGGTAAACTTTTGACCCTTCTGTCGGATTCTGCATCTAATTATGTCAATTTGCATCCATTTTTTGCACAAATCCATCTTTTTACTCCAGAACGTCCCAAACACCTAAAATCACTACAATGAAAACACTAGAATATTGCCAAATCCTAAGTATAAATACCCACTATAATGCATTAAAATCGAGTGATAACACTCTACAACAACAATCACTTTATCTGGTCCTTTATTAATGTACTTAAATAAGTACTTTATAGAACCAAATTGGTTGCACCATTCAACATTTATATGAGCTCTATATCGAAGCGAAAATTCCTTGTTGTATGGAACAATGTATCTGTTATGTAACTTAATCTCATTCTTCTCAACAATTCCCATTTTCCATACAGGAACTCATAGGATTAGCTGCCCCACATCACCCATGGATCGTACAATCTTTGATAACTTCATACAAATTCGGTTCTGTATCTTTATTAGAAATTTCAGCACATATAATCTTGTATATATCATCTCCTATTAAAAATGTGCAGCTTGGATGCATAAATAATAAGATATGAGCATGTGGAAGACCTCTTTTCTGAAACTCGATAGTGTACATAGCTAAAATCGCAGGAAAAATATATATTAGATTAAGTAAATAATTATGAAATTGTATTTAAATAATAATCAAACCGAAATTGCAGAAAAAAATTTAAAAACGTAAATAAATATGAAATCGTAAAAATAAACACTAACCTGAAAATTTCTTTCCAAAATGTTCATACTCTGTCAAATCTATGATTAAAGCATCAATTTTCATCTTATAAATTTGACATATAATGTATGGTCTATCGTCACTGTATAATTTCATTTTCTCAAGATACCTAGATATTTCCGGCCACTTTGGGTTACATGTAAAAGTGATAAATAAGTCTAGAAATCCGAAATGTTTACACGTAGCCATGGCATCATAATATTTTGTTGCATATACCTAGGACCACCAACAAAACTTGTTGGTATTAGCATTCTCGTTCCTTGTTCGCTTATATCAAGACCACCTGACTCGAAATTCTCTTTTAGTGACTCAGAACTTTTTGCCTTCAAGCTTGACTGGTTCCATCTAATATATGACAATATGCTTGCCTCAATAGTCGTGTACGCGTCTACCAAAAACTATTGAAATAAACGTTTTGATCGAATTAGGTTGTGAGATTCACCACGTCTCTCTTGAATCTTGAAGGCAAAAAATTTTCTTAAACTGATTATTTTCAATTTTTTGGTAGGTCTTGCTTGAGTATCTCATTTTCTATACCACGCCTGAATCCATCTTCTCCGTAAGGAAAAAGTAACAAATATTGTAGAGCTAAATAAGAGACGTGAGTTTCATTAATCCTTTTCAATGTTCCAGAATTTTCTTCTATAATAATGTCATGTTTAGGCATATCTGGACCAAAACCACATGGAATTAAAGTCGCAACTTCTGAAGCTGTGGGCATGCAATAAGTTCTAGCATCTTTTCATTTTCTATCACAAACAATTCTCATATAAAATCTTTTTTCTCATGATTGTTTCTTGATTGTAATCGATCTCTAGCTGATCGAAAGATCTTCGCATAGCGGTTAACTTCATCTAGCATTTTTAGGATAGCTTTAATTATCTCTAGACGTAGTTCAGAGTCCGTTAAATTTTGCTTTGTTTTTTTACTGTAATTCATAACCAAAAAACATTAATATTTTTTATATCTTAAATATTAAATTAAAATTGAAATAAAAAATCTATAAAATAAAATAACCTGAGAATTGTGGCACGATTCTGAACTTCATTTTCTGTATCAATAATATACAGTTGTGAAAACTTTGGGTAATTTTTATCTTCAGACTGTAAACTACCCATTCGATGATTGTTTGCTCCATGCAATTGAAACATTTGTGGTCCACGTTCTTTTAGTCTAGATCTATCCACTTTTCCACCAAGAGAAGTGAATAAGAAATCATGTTGTAGATACGTATAAACTCAAGAAAATGCGTGCTCAATCTGTCGTCATTAGTCAATAAGTCTTGTAGAACTTTAGGAGCATCTTTTAAATATGGTAGTTTCACACTTTCTTGTAAAGAACACATAGTAAAAATGGGCTTATTTGCATATCGTTTTTTATTAACACGCTCGTCATACCACATTCTTGCTCCACAAAAAGAACATTCAAAAGTTGCATCTCCATGATTTAAATAACATAATAACCAGTTAAAAACACAAAATAAAAAGTCAATAACAAACAAAATATATATTTAAATCGAAATTTTATAATTAATCAGAAAAAAAATTGTTATACCTCTATATGGTTTATTTTAAATATCATGAGATGATTTCGAACTATTGTTTCTTTTAAACTTCGCAACATTCTATTCAAAAATTTCCTCTTCATTCGTAAATGTCTCATGGTTATCAAACGAATCATATGATCATGTATCTTCATCATAACTACTATCTAATACCAAATCAACAATATGGTCTTGTTGTTCTATATAGGAACAATATTTTGGTTAGTTATATGTAATAAAATATAATAAATAGATTTCGTTATATTGAAAATATGAAGAAATTACCTTGAGTTTTAGAAGGAATTCATAACTTGATTGTATAGATGGTCCACTGAGATCAATAACTTGTTGACTTTTTTTATTCGATCGAATAGTTTTTTGTCCTATAATAATAAATATAAATTTATATAAGTGTTAAATATAGAGAAAATTAGTCAGAGTAACCCAACATTTTGGGTTTATAACTCAGTTGACCCTCGACGTCACCCCTTACTAGAATGACCCAACATTTTGGGTGAAAGGTCAAAAATACCTGAATTTTCGAGAAAACTACAATTTTGCCATTTTAAATTATTTTTCAACCAAAAATCGTGAAACTTATTATTTGAACTTTAAATCTGAAGTTGCCGATATTTGAGTTAATCGTCGTTGCCGATATTTGAGTTTTTCCTGTCATCGCCGTTTTCGACGTCTTCATTCTCATCTCAGTGTTCCTGTTCGCCGTTACCTACTGTCGGATTTCGTCTTCGTCGTCTTCATTTGCGACGCCGTCCTCAATTCTGTGTTCGATTTTTTCTCTTCGAGTAACGTTTCATCTTCTTTCGTCTTCGCTTTGACATCCGAGGTTTGCAGATATTCGCCTTTTTTTTTGTTTCATTGCATAAATTTATTTTTTATTGCAGATTTTTCAAATGGAGATTTATCTGTTACCGCAGATTTATGAATTGCTGCAATTTTGTCAATAGAGATGCTGATTTATTATGAATTGATGTTTTGTTTTTTGTTTGCCGAGNTGGGGTTGCAGATTTTTGTAAATTGCGTTGCCGTTTTTTGAAATGTTTCATATTTGTTGGCATGTACCGTATTGAGAGATGGCTGGATATCCACTGAAGCTATATTCTAATGTTGACGAGGTCGGAGAGAGAAG
>OVBE01003676.1:495-26119 GCA_900406425.1 Iberis pinnata
AGTAATAGACAGAAGAAAACGAAAGGAAAACACTTGCACATAAGATGTTTCCAACGAAAAACAAAGAGTTGAAGGGACTGCTTTTACGTGATTTCCCATTTTTCAAGTTCTGTCCCAGAAGGTGTAGATTCTTCAACTGAAGATTCATCTCTCTCTTTGTTGCCCCCTTGTCCTAAATTTTCCTTGACATTTCCCTCCTTTTAGCACTACATAATTGAACATCATGAAACTCTAATTCCAGAAAGATCAGAGTTTTCAAGTTCCCATTTTGGCAATCTCTCTTAATCTATGTATCCCTGCATCAATTAAAATAAATCTTAAGTGATAGAGCTCAATATCAACTGCTATGCTAAGTCAAAGATCCACATAGATAAGCTTAAATATCAACCAGGAAACTCCATTGACCTCACAAACAGATCAATGATATGTAAAAACGCCCTAAACATAATCGAACCAGAATTTGAATTTCTACCTAGAAATCATGCATAAACACACATATACACTAATCAAATCCCAAAACAATGATTATAGTTAAAGAAACGATTAAATAATATATCGATCGATCAGAAGAAGAATGTTTTAGTTCAGGTTTCAGTTCCTCAGTGCAATCTAAAGAGTCAAACGCTTTCAAACAAATTGATTTGAAATATATTTCATGGCTATTGTTGTTTATTGTCCGATGAGAGAAGATGAAGAAGGGTGGAGCACGAAGCGTCTTCTCGGCTGCAAGGGAGAGAGAGAGAGTTAAAAAAAATATTTTAATTATTTTTTAAAAGTCGCTAAGCCCCTTTTAACACGTAAGGGTTTTAGAGAGATTCTGAAATGGCTTTGTTGAGAAACGATTCTACTAAAACTTTTCATTTATTATCTATTTTTGGGCCTAAAACCCACTTAAGATACTCCTAAGACTCTCCAATGGAGATGCTCTTAGTTTTTTATGCTTTTTGACATTGATTTTGATTGCATTTTGAGTTGTTTAGCTTGCATTTAGGCTTAGATAGGTTGCATTTCACATATCGTTGCATGTCTCAAGTGTTTGAGGTGTGCAGAGCTAAATTGGAATAAACACTGATAATAAAAGGTAAAAAAGAGCTAAAAGGAGAATTAAGAGAAATATTGGCCAGGTTGTATCAGTTGGATTGGCCGATACAACTCATGAAGAAAAGATATCGACCGGATGAACCGGTACACATGGCTCAATATGCTGGTATAAGCCATTGTGTATCGGCCTTGAGAAACATATACAAAGCATGGGAAGAGTATATCGACTGATTAACCCGATACAAGTGATGAATAACCGATATCGGATGGACGTATCGGCCAAATTGGCCGATATCGAGCACAAAAAATCATGAATCAAAGTTGACCAAGCATTTTATCCAGTGTGTTCGGTTAACCCAAGAACATTAGACTTGACTATTTAAGCTTTTAGAAACCTAATTTTTTCGGTTTATGCTTTATCTTATCTTTTAACTTTTTTATCTTTTTAAGAACTTTTGTAATCGTTTGAATCTTTGCTTAATTTTAGTTTGAATCTTTGTTTTGATTGTTGTTTCTCTTCTCATTTCTCTTTGTATTCATGATTCAACACAGTTTTATCTTTGGATTTGTGTTTTCCCAATGATTAGTGAGTAGTTCTTCATAAGCAAATGAGTTAGGTAGATTATCGTGATTGAATATGATGTTTAAGACTTATATATCGTATATCTTCATTTAAAAGATGTCTTTAATGCTAAATTTGTCTTGATCACTCAAGTTTAGATCATATGATGAATTGTGCTCGAAATGTGTTCGATGAAATTTTTGAACCAACTTTTAAGTGCTAAATGAGGACTAACCAAAAGATTGTGTTAGTTAGTTAAGTGGTTTATCATAGATTAGATCTTAATGCTTCTTGATTATGTGATTATCCAAAAGATTATTTTAGTTGCATGATTAGGAAAATGATTAGTGTCACGAGAGTGGATTAGTCTATTTAGGAGAATTTTAGATCAAGGATTAGCATTGAATGTTAGCATTATACATCATAAGATATCATTTGATCACTCGAATCAATAATCTTTGCCCATTTGCGTAGCCTTTTTTATATTGAATTCAAATTTAATCTTTAGTTGACTTTTATTAAATTCTATTGACTTTTGTTTATCTTGGTTTAATTTTGCATGTTTGAATGTTACTAACCAATCAATTTTATTAGCTTAGACTAAATAAAATTTTCATAGATCTAGTAAATTGATTACTTGCTGATTTGGATATGACACCTACAATTACAACAATTATTAAATATATTAGTATGTCATTTTTATACTATCAAGCCTTCAATTAAATATTCAATGTGTAATGATTTTATATTGTTATTAGTAATTCGAATAAACTCGATTTAACAAATTTGTAATTCAATGAATTTATCCTATATATGTAATTTTGTAAGATATTTACTTAATTATCACCACAATTGAGCAAAAAAAAAAGAGAGTGTATATTAATAGAAACCATGTATCATTCAACAAATTTGGAGTACATTAGTTTACAGGCAACATTCCAAATTTCAAATAAAAGTCAACTATCTCTATGTGTAATTTTTAAAGTAAAACCATAAACATTAAAATTTTAAACAATAATTTTTGTTGGTTTTACAACAGACTCTAAATATATCATCATCAACTAAACACCAAAACATTCCTATAAAAAAAAAAAAAAACACCAAAACATTGCCCTCGTCACAGTTATATAAACATTGCCCTCACACATATACAGAATATAAAATACCCAAAATGACATTATTCCAATAGTTAAACGTCTATTTTTACATTTTTTCACCAAAATTTGATTTTATTTTTACCAAACCTCGTATTATGTGGATTTGATGTCGATCAAAACGGTTACTAAAAAAAAAAGGAGAATTTTCAAAAATACCACAAAAAACTAAATTTATTCCAAAAATATGACAGACTCTCAAAAGTTCTAAAAATACCACATTTTTTCCAAAAATACCACAAAAATGTTTTTGTTCCAAAAATACCACAAAATTTGAAATAACTTTTAAACTTCAAATTTAAAGCATAAAACCAAACTCTACCTCCTTCAAAACTAAACTCTAAGCTCTATTTAGTGAACTCAAACGCAAAATTTTAAATTTTAAACCCTTAATATTCAATTTTTTATGTCTGTGGTATTTTTGCAACATTTGAGAATGTGTAGTATTTTTAAAACTTTTAAGAATGTGTGGTAGTTTTGGAATTTGAAATTTTTTTTATGATGTTTCAAGGAATTTCTCGAAAAAATACATTATTAGTTTTTTTGGAAAAAAAAAACCAACGTGAAGCCGGTTCAATAGAAAAACCAGATGGTATAGCTGAAATTTTCTCTTAGATCAGCCGAATACGGATCCGTATATTTTGGGCTAAAGTAAAATTCGGCCCAACGAAGAATGAATCAAAAGGAGCCTTTCTTTTTCTATAAGAATTGTGTCCATCCTCAAAATTGAGTATGGGAGAGTCTCTAAGTCAGTTAGAGGCTTTCCTATTTAGCCTAGTGAAGATTACACTAATGTGAGTGTGAGAGTTTGTTATGGTGAGAATGATCAAGAGAGAATTAGAGGTTAACTAGTGTAGTGAAGTGTTCAATCTTGAGCCATGATATGTAGTTCAATCTTTGGTTAATCACACCAAAAGAATTCTCAAAGAATTCTTTCAAAATACCATAAAAAAAAAAAAAAATTCAAATTCCAAAAATACCACACACTCTCAAAAGTTTCATAAATATCACACATTTTCAAATATTTTAAAAATACCACAAACATAAAATGTGAATTTTAGATGTTTGAAACTTAAAATTTTGAGTTTGAGTTCATTAAATAGAGTTTAAAGTTTAGTTTTAAAGAGAGTATAGTTTGGTTTTGGAGTTTTAAGATTTAAATTATTAATTTTAAAGCTATTTTAAATTTGTGGTATTTTTGGAAAAAACATTTTTGTGGTATTTTTGGAAAAAATGTGGTATTTTTAGAACTTTTGGGAGTGTGTTGTATTTTTGGAATAAACTTAGTTTTTATGGTACTTTTGAAGATTCCCCTAAAAACATCAATATTTAATTTTTTAATCAAAACACCATTAATTACATTTAATTTAACTAATCAAATATTTTTGGGAGATTCTCAAAAATACCACAAAATTATGTATATTATAAAAATACCACACAGTTCCAAAATATCACATTTTTCCAAAAATACCACAAAAATGTTTTTGTTCCAAAAATACCACAAATCTAAAATAGCTTTAAAATTTATAACTTAAATCTTAAAACTCCAAAACTAAATTCTCCCACATACTCCCAAAATTTTTTAAAATATCACATTTTTTCAAAAATACCATAAATTTAAATATCTTTAAAATTTATAATTTAAATTTTGAAACCTCAAAACCAAACTCTGTCCTCTTAAACAAGTCACTTTTTGTGTTTGTGATATTTTTGGAACATTTGCGAAAGTATGATATTTTTACAACTTTTGAGAATTTGTGATATTTTTGAATTCTTCACATTTTTATCTTTTATTAATCAGCATAAATCTTACATATCAAATAATATAGAAGAGGAAAAGTTAATTAAAAAGAATTAAAAAAATTTTAGAGGTGGTCAAAAAGATTAAAAAATAAATTAAATGAAGAAAATATTAGAATAAGCAGCCTAGTGGATAGATAGGCGAAAGACACCAGAGCCACCTTCACAAAACCGCTCGGCGACAAAGACGAAGAAGGACAAGCCGATAGACGCATCTCGAGACTAAGTTTGAACCTCGGATTCTGAATCTCAGCCGTGAGCTAACGTAGACGACGGTGACGCAAGGAGGAGATTTGAATTCTGACACTGGTAACTTCATATCTCAGATTTCGATGAACGAGTCTTATCTCCTTTTTTTTTCTTGTTCATTGTATTGATAATGTTGCTTGGTTGATTTGGTTTATCTTTTGTAGTGGAAATGGAATCTACTGAGTCGTATGGAGCAGCTTCTTCAGAAGAGCTGACGAAGAGATCCAATGAACCACACGATTCTTCGGAAGCTGGTATTCCCGATCTGATCTGGTCTTTTGTCTTTCCTTCTTTGTGATGAGCAATGGAAATGTATATCTGTCCACTCTGACTCTAGTGTTTGGTTTTACATCATCTTCGTGAATCGGATCCCGTTTGAGATTGTGGATTGGTGATCAGTTTTGTTTGCTGATGAAAACGTAGAAGAAGATTTTCTCCGCGATAGATTTCTTTCTCTAAGGATGGTTAAATTGCATTATTATCTTGTATCTCTTTGTTCATTGAAATTATAGTTCAGTCACTGAAGAAAATCTTGTAAAATTCGTTCCTAATGTGTTAGAGGAAAATAACCATTTGCTATTTTCTGTTGTGAACAATTCTGTGATTTAGTTAGGCCAGACTCGTTCTCACATTTAGTGTTTTTGCATGATGTGTGGTAATCGAGGTTTTATGTCCAATGAATTCAACGTTTAGCTCAACACTGATGCGGTTTAGTAAACCATATCGAATTGACGAGAATGCTATGCAATCTTTTTGGCTTCTAATGTGTTTTTTATCCTTTTCAGATTCTGCTGAGAAGCCTACCCATGTTCGGTTTCTTGTGTCCAATGCGGCAGCTGGTTCTGTTATTGGGAAAGGTGGCTCAACCATCACTGAATTTCAGGCGAAGTCCGGGTCACGGATCCAACTCTCACGTAATCAAGAGTTTTTCCCCGGGACGACTGATAGAATTATTATGATATCAGGCACGACTAAAGAAGTTGTCAATGGACTGGAACTTGTCCATGAAAAATTGCACAGCGAGGTAATCTTTTCTCTGAGTTTTGTTTGAATGATTTTGTATTTGATTGTCACAACTCCGTTTAACTAGTGTACAGATTGTTTCCTTATGAAAATAATTTTGACTTTTTGATTTGTTTGTTAGCTTCATGCTGAAGATGGTAATGATGTTGAACCTCGGAGAAGATTAAGACTTGTTGTTCCTAACAGTTCTTGTGGAGGAATTATTGGAAAAGGAGGGGCCACCATCAAGTAAGTTTCCCTTTATAATTTATCGCAGCGGATTCAACGAGTTTGTATGGCCTGTTTCTGTCAACACCAATTCCTCTAGCACCCTAAGCCACCAATTAACATCTAGGATTTATCTGGTCATGTTCTTGCATTGTTGTTTTCTTGTATTCATTTCTTTAAGAGAGCAAATATTTTCTCTGTTGTATGCATAAACAAGTCCAGAGTCTAGACCCTATAATAGTGGAACAAGGTTCAAGGCATTAAACGTGAGTAGGTGACTCAGTTTGAGTTATTAGTGTTAGTCTGGGATAATTAATTTCTCTCGAGTACTAGAATGTCATTGCATTTTTGTTTTAGGAATATTGACTTCATTGTCCCTACTTGTTAAGACGTTTCTTCTTTTGAAACAGGTCGTTCATTGAGGAATCTAAAGCCGGTATTAAGATATCCCCTCTGGATAATACCTACTATGGGTTGAGTGATAGGCTAGTGACACTATCTGGAACCTTCGAGGAGCAGATGCGGGCAATCGATTTGATATTGGCTAAGCTTACCGAGGACGATCATTACACCCAGAATGTGCATTCCCCATATTCATATGCAGGTATATCAACTCATTACAAGCTTAGTTTTGTTTGCTTCCCTCCTTAAAGTTTCTTTGAGTTCTGTATGTCTTTGTGAAGCAATAGTCAACTAAGTTAGTAGTAATGACCATTTAGTATCTTTCATTTCACATAGATTTTACCTTTTGGTCTGAGGATTGTATATGATGCTTGTATGTTGTTAAGCATTTATTCTCTTGTAAGTTCCTTTTAACTCGACATTCTAGGTCTTTTCTACTCTGGTTTTCATGGTCATCCATATGCGTATGTGCTTCCTTCTGTTGCAACAGCGGGATACAATTCGGTTAACTACGCACCCAATGGCTCCGGAGGCAAGTATCAAAACCACAAGGTTGATATCTCCCACCCTAATTCATGTAGATTCATATGTATACATGAAAAGATCTCTATTATAGATTGTTTGATTCAACTCTTATCTAGAAACTTTAGGATGATTAAGCAATACTTACTTATCAACCCGAGAATACAAGACATTGATGATTGCTATAGCAAATAAGATTGCCTTTTGGTAATATATTTCAGGAAGAAGCTAGTAGCACAACGACGATTGGTGTCGCCGATGAGCATATAGGATTGGTCCTTGGCCGTGGAGGAAGAAACATTATGGAAATTACTCAGGTCCGTACCATATTTTCCATCTCTTTCACTTCACCAAAAGCTTTAAAGTCCACTTAACTTTCTGCAGATGACCGGAGCCCGAATTAAAATCTCAGACCGAGGTGATTTCATCTCCGGAACCACTGATAGGTAAAGTTATAAACATTACTTTTAAAGAGTTATAATCAAACAACATGTTATATTACCTCTCATGTCTAAACTTGTTACATGGTACAGGAAAGTGAATATCACAGGCTCACAAAGAGCAATCGAGCAAGCCGAGACGATGATCAAACAGAAAGTTGATTCGGCCACCGAGAGATCGGCCGAGTAAGAGTATCTATCTTTGGTTCATTTGTTGAGGCTTAAGCTTTGAATTGGTGAGATCACAAAATCATCTTTTGAGTGAAGCAGAGATTACTCTTTAGGAGCATTTCTTTGTTCTTTCCTTTTTTTTATGGTCTTGAGTTAATTTAAATGTGTTTTTTTCTCTGGGAGAGAAGCAGATTTGGAGCTAGAAGTACTTTTTTATTTATTTACATTTGTTTGTTTGTTTTTTAATTATAAGTATATTGCATTTTGTTGAAAGTTTTGTTTACCTTTTGAGTTCTTTCTGTTGTAACATTTTACAATAATCAACCATTACATTGCTTTTGCTTTCATCATATATTTTTGTGCTAAAGAAGGTTTTGGTGGAAATTTAATTTATATAGAATTTATTAATTTTAAGAATTGATAGATTATTAAGTTTGTGAAGAGTTTTCTGAAATTTGTAGAAAGTTTGATTAATTTGTATAGACTTTTGTGTATTATAGTAATCCATCAAAGAATTCTATTATAAGGGTTTTGAAAACCCAAGAAATATTTCATAGTTTTTTGAGTTGTGATTTATGTGTTAAAATTATTAATAATTTATATTCTAATAATGCTATATTTTAATTATATTATAAAATCAACTAACACAATTTATTTTTAATACCAATGAATTTGGAATGGACTTTAAAAGTTGTCAACCAATTACAATAATTTTATAAATTAATAACAAGACATTTAAATCCTGAAATACCCCAGGTCATTTCATTTGGTATTTATCAAAGTGATACATTTCTTCTGATAGTTTTTTTTTTTTTTTTGGGTCAAATTCTTCTGAAAGTTATTCACAAAAAGTACATGAATATTTTAATAATTTTGGAATTTGTAATATACACTTAGAGATTCAATCTCACTTTCTCACAATCCCTTCTCCATCTCCGGCTCCGATACTATTCGTGTACTCCGGCGGCTCTGACCATTGCCGCCATTTCGATTACTCTCTTTATGTTCGTCTTTCTCCTTCCTTTTATTTCTCTGAATTGGTGTTCATGAAATCAATTTTTTCAGTTTGGTGTTCAGATCTCTTTGTGATTTCAGTGTCCTCCAAGTCTGATTTCGTGATCGTCTCCGAGAGGGACTCGGATTTTAGGATCTCGTTGTTTTCTAGGATCACGAGAAGCTAAATTCTGTATATGAGAAGTCGTATCTACTTGATTTATAGAGTTTTTGTGTTTCGATGTTCAGTTATTGAATCAGATGAGATCAAAACTCATCCAATCACTTGTTTTGAAAAATGACAGTCTGAAGCTGTGACGAAGTCTTGAGTTCACTGCTTCAGGTTATGGAAGAGATCAAGAAAGAAATTGACATTGGTGATTGGCATTCAAATCTTGCTCACGATGAATGGACATCACTCCCTGTTCCTGGCTCTCGAGCATCAGCTCGGTACAAGGTTGATTGCTTGATTATCTTTTTGCAAGCTCTTTGGTTGTTCAAATTCTTGATGCTTATCTCTTAATCTTTTCTTATGTTGTCTTGAAAAATGTAGCATGCGGCAATAGTTGTTGATGAGAAACTCTACATTGTTGGTGGAAGCCGTAATGGCCGATATCTATCTGATGTTCAGGTAGTTTGTATGCCTTACGTATCTTCTTAACGTTTGATGAATCTGTGTTGATTTTGAAGAATTCAACTTTTTTCAGGTGTTTGATCTGAGAAGTTTGACTTGGTCTAGTTTGAAACTGAAAACCGAGTCATCAAGAGCTGAGAATATTGAAGACGATGGTAGCTTACTAGAAGCTTTTCCTGCTATTTCAGATCACAGCATGGTATGTCCTTTACATGAAGACGAATTTTGCAATCTTAAAATGTTGAATGTGAACTTTTTTTGCAGATTAAGTGGGGCAACAAGCTTCTTCTGATAGGAGGACACTCGAAGAAGTCATTAGATAACATGTCAGGTTAGTCATATCCTGCTTTTCTTTTGATGTTTTCTGAGTTGCAAAAGAAAAGGTATTTACTGAGATACTCTATTAGATTCTTATTTGTTTGCTTAATCTGTTCCTTACAGTGCGGTTCATTGATTTGGAAACACAGTTGTGTGGATTCATTGATGCAACGGGGAATGTTCCGGTAAAGAAACAGTTATCCTTGTTGCTGTTCCGCCTGTTTTGGATAGTTAATTACATATCTTCCATGTTTTTAAGGTATCACGTGGTGGACATTCCATTACACTAGTTGGTTCCAGAGTTTTTGTTTTTGGTGGGGAAGATAAGAACAGGAGACTGCTAAATGATCTGCATGTTCTTGATCTTGAAACAATGACTTGGGATGCTGTGGAGACAACGTAAGTTTATGAAAAATTGCAGGCAGCTAGATTTTACTGCAGTTTTTTTCTAAATGCTCGGTATCATGTTCTTCTTTTTTCGGTTTGATAGGCAGACACCCCCAGTTCCCAGATTTGATCACACAGCTGCCACACACTCTGATCGTTACCTTTTGATTTTTGGTGGTTGTTCTCATTCGATCTTCTTCAATGATCTTCATATCTTTGATTTGCAAACAGTAAGCATATTTCCTTCAATTTGCTTCGCCAATTTCATCATAATCTGACGAATATATTATCTCATGGCAGATGGAGTGGTCACAGCCTCATGTACAGGGAGATGTAATAACTCCCCGCGCAGGGCATTCTGGAATAACCATTGATGAAAACTGGTATATTGTCGGAGGCGGTGATAACAGTACCGGTATATGCACTATCTCCTCACTTAACACAATTTTGCAGTTAATACACTTCTCCTCTATAACTCTATTTCTTCCCTACACAGGTTGTTTAGAGACACTTGTTCTAAACATGTCGAAACTCGTTTGGTCTACATCAGCATATGTAGGAGCTAGACATCCTCTAGCTAGTGAGGTCAATACTTTCTGAAACTATAATCCAGTCTTAGTTATCTCGTTTCCTCCAGTTTTCTTACGTGTAGTTTCATTCAACTGCAGGGTCTCAGTGTATGCTCAGCTTCAGTTTTCGGAGAGAACATTTTAGTAGCTTTTGGAGGCTATAACGGAAAATATAATAATGATGTATGTCCCAAGCAAGATATCACAACTTACGCTACTCTTGTCTTATTGATATGACTTGGCTCTTGTCTTCTTTTGATACAGATATTCGTCATGAGACTTAAACCGGCAAAATCTTCGCAACCCAAAATATTTAAGTCACCAGCAGCTGCTGCAGCTGCAGCTTCTGTAACTGCTGCTTATGCCATAGCTAAATCAGATAAGTCAGATTTTCTTCCACCTCCAAATCCAATTCTCAATGCAATAGGAAACAATTTCTCTGAGAGAGAAACTATAAACAAAATCGATACTATTAAAGAAGAAAAAAGAACATTGGAGTCATCTCTTTCAGAAACTCAAGTAGAAAACTCGAAGCTAAGAGAAAAGATAGATGAAATTAATAGCAGCCATACCGAATTATCTCAAGTACGTTATCTCTATTTGTCAATCTAAGTAACTCTAAGAACATGATTCACAATCCTTTCTGTAAACTTTATCTCAGGAACTCCAATCTGTGCAAGGTCAACTTATTTCAGAACGATCAAGATGCTTTAAACTCGAGGTTTATATTGATCCTGTGCTTAAGTTTCAGCCTCTTGTCTTCGAATCTCTCTATTGAGGCATTCGATTATCAAATGGTAATGTCGCAGGCACAAATAGCTGAATTGCAGAAAGCATTAGAATCAGGAGAATCCATTGAAGCTGAAGTTGAGAAGCTTAGAAGACAGAAGTCAGTATCTGACGAAGAAGAAGATGGAACCGCCGCGCAAAGGCAAGGCTCTGGTGGTGTATGGGGTTGGATTGCAAGGTAATGATCTTTAAATCATTTGGCTATACAAATACATATCTTTGAAGAAACACAAGACATGAATCTATTTTTGAGTGTGGGATATGTGAGTCATTTTCTAATTTATTACAAAGATTCAGAATCAGCTTGGTTGTTATATACACATTTTTTCGTATTTATTGGAGAATTAATAAGAACTTTTAATTTTTTCTTGTTATATATAAAATTAATATTTCAACAGGAACAACTAAGGCTAGAAATTCAGATCAAACTGTTCGGTTTGGTTATTCAAAGTTTTTTTTGTCAATTCGACAAACTAAACGAATTTCCTCCAAAATAACCGCTGGATTTTGATTTTCTAGAAAAATAAACGTATTTTGTAGGGGTTCAATATTTTCGACTCGGTTTTTTAGTTTTTTTTTTTTTTTTGCTTGATTGAACCGAAACTCAAATTGTTCATTTCAGTTTTTTACTTTTTAAATTTATTTTTTCTGTTCGAAAATCTTAATTCCAACTAAATTTTGGTTAATTTTCATTTTATTCAGATTTGTTCGATAAATTTTGACAAATTTAGTTCAGTTTTCGATCGGCTCGATTAATTTAATAAAAAATAAAATTGCTGTCAACCCGAACTAGACCAAATTTATACTAGAAAGAACACCAATTCTATAAAAAAATAAATTTTAATATTTATGCATAACTATTTTCAATTCTGCCGATCAGTTGCTATCAAAACCGGTTTGATCCGATTTGGAAAGTTAACAATAAACAAAGAGCAAGAAGGAATCAAAAGATAACTCATAAAAAAAGTTCAGTATAAAAGATAATTTCAGACTAAAATAAAAATATTAGGCAGCAAAGCACTGCCAAAGTAAAAGTAAAGGCTATATAACTGGAGAAATACAAACACAGAACAAATATTTCTTGAGACAATTCAAACTTATGATCCTGTCACTGAGCAGAGACCATTGTTCCTATTTTAAAGCTAACAGAGAGTAAGAGAATCCATAAACACATGAAGATCAACATAGCTCTTGTCACTGTAGTTCCTGTCTTATTTCCCGCAGTTCGTATCGAATCATCGGGTTGGACTAAACCGAATGAGAGGACTATGTTGAGGTTACCATTCTTGTCATATGACCAGCCCATACCGGTATCGAATGCTGTAGTCATGTTTGATATTCTGATCATACCTGCAGTGACATGAACCGAGCCTGAAGATTGCGCTGCGTGACGCCGGATTGCAGCGTCCTTTGTTTGGAACTGTGAAGTAAATGAAGCTGGAGTAGGAATGGCACCAAACATGTGACTCGTCTTTTTGAGGAACGGGTACTTTGTAGCTGCATGGTTTAGTTTTGAAAGAAGTAAGAATCGGTCATCGAGGAATCTATGAACACAAAGAGTGTTACCTGAATCGAAGTCTGTGACATCTACATCTTGTTTCGAGGAAGATCCTTCGCCAGTTTCCTTGTTCTCTATCGCCTCGACTTCCTCCAATCCTTCAGGGGAAGGCTGTTGGTGTAAAATTTAAGTTAGTAAGGAACTAGAATATCAAAAACTAAAGAAATTGAAATCAAGACTCTTACTTTCTGTTCATGGCTTTCTTCGTGAAGAAGAGCATCTTCAGAACCGATCAGTTGAGGATAATCAAGAGTCAAATTCTGTGTATCTTCACCGTCGAAGTTAAGATAATCTTCAAAGTTAAAACCATCTAGTAGATCACTGCTGAGATCATTCGTTTCCAGGTACAAACCATTGTCGTTAGGGTCAATGATTGGCTCATCAGGCAAATAGTTTGTATCAACGGGAATGTCACTGAAACAAGTATCAGCCACAAACACATTTTTCTCGGAAGTCGCTAGATTCACCGCGTTCTCATCTTGCACACCACAGCCAATTTGTTCGTCAGGATAAAGAGAACAAGGCTGAATGCTACCATCTCGGATAATAAGCTTATGATCATCCTCAAAAGTTTCGATATGTTGTTTACAGTCATCAACATAGTTTTCTGATTCAACATTGTTGCTTGATTCTCCATGACAATGATTAGTTGCAATCGGAATAGCATCATAGACTACAATATTTTTAGGCTTCTGCAAAAGAAACTTGGATTCAGACACCCACTAAAGAAGTTCCATGAATGAACACCAGAGCTTAAGCTAAACTAACATACATTTCCTAATCTTTAATCTAAACAGGCACACCAATTCTACATCTATAACCTCATCACTTAATCATACATTAGCATTTGCAAAATCCCACACCGATTTTACCAACCACATCACCAAACACTGTAAATTGATCAATGATCATAAAGACGAATAGTACTGGAATCGTAGACGAACCTCATCAATGTCAACATAAACATCATCATCATCATCAAGAGCTAAACCTTCACTAAAAACATCTTGATCTGGTACAATTGTCATTCCATCTTCTTCCCATTCCTCCTCAAGAAACGGAGCACCATACTGTTCTCCATTCTTAGGACCCGTTCCGCTTTTCTGAAATATCCTACATAACACAAACGCATCCTTCTCCACCAAAACACCACAAAAACAATTCAATAACTTCCATCAATAAAAAAACATCAACTTTAACAGAAGAAAACTCTATTGAATCTTACTTGTGAAACACAAGCTTTCTTCAATTCTTCATCAGTAAGTCTATACTCATGCATAACCCAATTAGTTCTTTCACCACGAGGAGCTCGACCTTTATGATAAACAAGTGTCTTCTTCATTCCTACAACTCTTAAACCATTACGAATCTCTCGATCTTTCCCAGTTGTTTTCCAATATCCTTTCTCAGTCGCACGATTCGTTTTAGAACCATTCCCATATTTCTTATCAAGCATACTAAAGAAGTACCATTCCAAGTCTCTACTTTTTAACTTCGACTTATCTAAAAACAAATTAGAAATTCTAAATCATAATCAAGCTATAGAAATTCGATTTTAGCAATATAAAGAAGAAAGTTGATAGTAATAACCTGGTAGATCCCATGGTTCGGATTTGTATATGTCGGTGACTGAAATTGCATCGAATTTAAATGGTTTGTTGCAGATCTTTCGCTTTAGGTAATAGCGAACGAGTTCTTCGTCCGTTGGATGAAATCGAAACCCAGGAGCTAGTGACGTCACTGAGCCGTGACCCATTAATTGGTGGAACCAGAAACACAAAACTCGAAATTTTGAAAAAATTTAACTTTTAAGCAGATCAACTAGAAGTTGCCAATTCGAGATTGGGAAAAAAAGAAGATGATTTTAGATTTACGAAAATTAGGGTTTTAAGAAGAATTGGGAAATTTTGGAAATGACGTAATAATCGGAGAAGATGGAGAGAGCAATAAGCAACCTGTGAAATTAAAAAAAAAAAAATATATATTATGTAAAAATTACAAAGGTGTGAGAATGGAGAGAAGATAATAATGACGCGGCGGTAATACATTGTTAGTGACAGCTTTCTAGTTAGGTGACACGTTAACACCTTAGCCTCCACATGGCTGATTCATTCATAGTTGGGCTTTATTGGGCCTCTTGCTAGATTTTTACTTACTTCAAATTGGGATCTACTTAGGCTTGGGCAGGCTTAGTTTGTGTTTCTTTCAGAGTTTTTTATTTATTTATTTTTAAATTAAGAATTTAAGCAATTTGATTATTTTTTGTCATTTCATTTTTAGGAAATGAGTTTTGAAAAAATGGAAAATGAGATTTTTTAATATGAAAATGAATATATATATATATATATATTATATGTATATTTAGTGTGAATATATCATCATTAAATTATTCACTATTTATATAAATTATCCACCATTCATTTGTATGATTTATCATTCATATTTTGAATATTCATGATTCATATTTATGTATGAAGTAATTGGATAATAAGATATTTTTATATTTATAATTTTCTAAAAATAATATTTTTATTGTGTGAATAATGAATATTTACATATTAAATCGTAAATACTAAAATGTAAATAATGATTGTTTAGTGTAGAGATGGTAAATTGTTGGTGTGAATGAAAAAAACAACTCATGTTCCAAATTAAAAAGAATCCATAACAATTAAAAACATAAAATAAGTCAATCCACTAAATATTAATCACTCACCATATAGCTATTCAAGTAATAAAATTAAAAATACTTAAATATAAAAAATATCCTCATTCTTTGTTGAAGAAAAATACACAACTAAAGATAATTTATTATCAAGGTATGAAGTGATGTATTGTGAATTGTTATACTTTCCAGCTAGCTTTAAGTGACTATAAATATTCTATGAGACTTTACCTTTTAGAAAAGTGTTGGTTGGTTCCATAAATCTTGAGAAAATTCAAGTGATACAGTTTCGTGACCGTGTAAAATTGAATATTATAAAGTTTAAGAAGATAATAAATTTGTCTTTTAATGGAGATCCTGAAATCTAGGGGAAAAAAGCATTCATACACAACTAAACAGAATATGAATAGAGTATTTATATATGACTACATGATAAAAAAAAAAAAAGCCACTAGCATTATATATAAGAAATAAAAATGCATATAAACACATAAAAATAGTAACAAGAATTTATATATTTTGATTAAACTACAATTATTATAGAAATTTCACTCTTAACTTAAAACTTTATTCTCTACAGAAAAGACAACATTTTTCTTTGAACACAGAGAAATTAAAAAATCAAAACTGAACCATCACGCCATTTTCATGAACTTTAGTTTTTCTTGGTCACAAAAAATTGAAAAAAGAATTTGATGATCAAAAGTATAAAAGAACGTGACATCAACTTTTATACAATATTTCTTTTGTAACAAATCGAAAAAACTAACAAAGTTATTTAAATCCCTCTTCCAAAATAAAGAATCTTGTAAGTCTTCAACAAGTAAAGAATCAGTTATACAAAAAAAAAAATAAACATTTGATAGAGAATGGATTTTTTTAATAAACAAAAGAAAAAAAAAGGATTATGATGTAATAAATAAAGAGATTAGTAATGGCAATCCACCAAAGTAGGAGAAGACAAAACAAGAGACTTTGGTTCTTCTCTCGTCTGTTCATTTTTTTGCTTCAAAGCAAAGTTTAATCCTTTAACTCTATTCTCATCTTCTGGTGCAGGTAGATTCAGATCCAAATCCAATGACACAATCTTGTTCTTCTTAGCTTTCTTCATTAGAGAATCTTGACCGTCCAATATTTGATCAAAATTAGACATTGAAGAAAGTGATAGCTCCGTGTTAGCCGTCGGAGCTTTATTAGCCACCGTGACGGTGACGATGGGAGAAGAAGCCACCGTTGTGCCTCTATGTCGTCTCATGTGACCACCTAAAGCTTGTCCAGACGTAAACTCAGCTCCACAGATTCCACATTCATGAACCTTATTGTTACTTGACTTTCCGTACAAGACAAGTGATCTATTGTTGTAAATAGTTGAGACATTATTATTGTTCTTCTTATGGAACTGATGATCAAGATTAGAGTAAAAAGATGTAGCTTTAGGTTTCTTGTGGCTAGCTCTATGACCACCTAAAGCTTGAAAAGATGGAAAAGTTCTATCACATGTCTTGCATTGATAAACATAGTAACCACCATTAGAATTAGAAGAAGATGAAGTTTCAAGAAACTTCCTACTACTAAATCTATAAGCATTGTTTGATTCTTGAAGAGAGTTTCCTTGAGCAAGAAGGATCAAACAATTAGCTATGTCTTGATCTTCTTCTTCTTCTTTGGTTTTGTTGTTAGAAGACCAAGAAGCTGATGAAGATGAAGATGTGATATTCAAACCATACTTTTTATGGGTTTCAACATTATTGCTTAAAGCATTGTTCTTGATGACATCAAGATTAGTGGATTCTTCAACTCTAGGAGGAGAGATAGAGAAAGGAATAGGAGATTGTGGACGTTGTCGTTTTGTTCTCTTTCCTTTAAAGATTAAAGCTTGCTCCTTTGAAGCTGCTATAGCTTCTTCAAATGCTTCCATTGGATAAAATCAAAGATCAAGAGAGGAGGAGGAGAAGAAGAAGAAGATTTGTGTTGTGTGATTATGAAGAAGTTTTTAGAATGTGAGATACATATATAGTATAATGAGTTAAAGAGAAAGATGTGTGTGTGAGATGGAGAGAGATGTGTGGAGAGATGAATACATAAATAGTGAGTGATTTAGGAAGAGAGAAGCCAAATAGCAAAAGTATATATAAGAAAAGTTGTTTTTTTTTTTTAAGTGTGTGAATATGTTTGGACTTGTTTTTTTTGTAGCCTCTAAAATTTTAGTACTTCTGTTATTTTGTCTCTCTTCCACCATTTGCCCAACTTGGCAAACTAATCACAACACAATGAGATAGAGATAGAGAGAGAAAGAGTGTGTAACAATTTAGAACAATAAATGTGTAATTTTAGATAATTTCTATACTAGTATATGTTTTTTTCCACTTCATTATCCTTTTTTAAACTCTGTATAACGATTTATTGGGTGTGATTACACATAAAAAATAGATTATTTGTTAAAATTAGTTTTCGCTTTGGTAAGTGAATTTTAACAAATTTAGGTATAATCACTTCAAAATAGACACTAGAAGGTAGACTATATATAACAATAGTAGGACGACTGATATTTATATATGATTCAAGTTTATATTATTTACATTCTAAATCAAGCTATATATAGTAAATAGTTTGCATACTTTTGTGTGTATATATATATATATGAACATTTAGTTAAGATGTTTTTTTTGTCACATTAATTTTTGGGCTATAAGGTTGGCCTAGTAGCCCAAACTCCATAAATGAAAGAAAATGCACTCATTATGCAAGTGACCAGATTCGAACCCTGGTCTGGTAACAAGACAACAACAGTAACACAACCACTAGGCCACTTAATCCTTGTTTAGTTAAGATGTTTGAATTTACGATCTTTAGTACAAAAATAATTCAAACTCAAATAAAATGTAATTTTGTTTCTTATAATTAATATACTTATATATTATAATAAAAATTTTTTTTAGTCATATTTTTATTTCATTTATGTGCAATTTCGATCTTGATATATTGAAGTTATAATTTTTTCGGTTTTAGATCAATGTTCTATATAAATCTTAATTCCGCGAGTTAAAAATTCAGTAATTTAAATATATGATCGCAAAAAAAGAAATTGGAAATTAAATTTGTTATCTTATGGAAATATCCTAAGGTTGGACCTATTTATATGGATTGTTGAGTGATGTTTAAAAGTTTAATAAGAAAATATATATTTAGGAACCAAGAGACTTTGGTTTAGTGGTTGAGACACTCTTTGGAGTGTTCAAGGTCACTAGTTCAAACCCCTTGAGATAAGTGATTTACGCCTTAAATAGGTATTATCAACGGCTGGCTCCGGGCACCGGGGGAGATTATGGGCCAAAGGCTCGNGGTGAAGAGATATATATGTTAGGGTGAATGAAGAAAGAAGTAACGATAAGTGCAAATGCAAGCCTGTCTCTCACGGAATCTACGGCTCTCTCTCTCTCTCTACCATTACTCCACTCCATCTTCATTATTATTTTTTTTTTGTATACTTTATTTATATGTTTACCATATTTCTACGTATACGTTCTACACGCAAATGTGTGTATATACTGAAAAAAACATGTTACTTTTAGTTATCTACAATTGTGAATTGACTCTTATGAACTCAAGTCCAACGACTAGTTTGTCTTCATTGGTTACTATTATACTTCAACAAAGACTTGAAACCATAACATAAGTTGTGGCAAAGTAACAATGGATTTGATATTTTTGGAAAATTTAAAGTCACTAATTTAAACCTCTTGAAAAAATAATTTACGTCTTAAACATATATTATCAACAGATTATGAGTCAAATGTTCGAAACCTCCATTATAAAAGAAGTAAATAAAAAAAGTTGTGGCAAAGTAAAATACTAAATGAAAGTATTTTTTGTCTACCTAGTGATATAGGACACATTATGGATAGAGAATTAATCAAATTCGGTACTGAGATTTTGAAACTAAAATTTTATTTGGTTTTAGAAATTTTTTCTTTTGCCGTTTTGAAGTTTTATATACACGTTATCAAAAAATGAATTAGGGGTGGAAAATGGTTTTGGTCACATAGTAAAAATTTTACTTCTACAAGTGGCGAACCAAGACCAATTTTTTAACGGGGTCAAATCACAATATAGGCGTTAAATATAAATTTTGTTGGTTTAAATATAAAAAATTCATTAACTACAAGGGAAAAATCATAATTTATGAAGTGTTACTTGAACCCACATTAACCAACATAGGTTCACCGCTACATTCTTTTTGATTCCAGATTACCGTGTTTATCTACGTTTTAGAAATTGATTATAGATTGGATCTTATTGATTTAAATACGATAAAATTTAATTGAGGTTAAAACCCATATTGTTGTTGGGATTTGTCTAAATTAAGTTAACAAAAGATTGTAATGAAGAGACAAATACAAATATTATAGACAAAAACACATGTTGGTGTGTGTATATGTAGATCAAAATTATATTCAGATTCTGTTAATGGATGCATGATGTGAAGAGCACCCACTCCACGTCAAGAATATTACTAAGTAGCAAGCAATCACCAAGTGCAGCTCATCGTATCTTCAACAGTTATTTATCTTTGTTTTTATTTATTTATAATCAAATATATATTATTTATACTCACTTAATCAACATGTATATGATACTTGACAATTGTCCTGTCTATCACTTTAATATAATAATTTGTTTGTGACATAAACATTTCCATGACAACTTGGTCATTTTACATCATTGAGATTAAAAATTAATCGAATTGTTACATTGAGAATGATGTATGTTAAAAAAATAGTACAATTTAAGCCTACACTTTCTATTTATAGAATTAGATGAAAATAGCTTATATAATTTTAGTAGGAAAATAACGCATTTAAACTTGTGGATTCATTGAATTATTAATGAAATATAAAACTTAATTCTACCAAAATCCCAATGTAATGGTATGTAATATTAACTTTTTTTGTCACAATTGGACCGACATGACTCGATCCATACCCAATTTCTGTAATAAAGAGTTTTACAAGTATTTGAAATCAAATTTTGATAAAAAAGTGAATTGAACTTTTAATCACTTGACAAAGATATTATTTACTTGGAATTTATTGATGGGAAATGTGATCCAATTAATATTACATATGATGCCACAAACTATGTATTTAATATAAGGTCCACTCTCCATCTTTTTGAAGACTTGGCTAGTAGCTAAATAATTAGCTAAAAAAGAAGAGAGTGACTACTTATTGCTTAATCCCAATGATAACATGGGCTGCATGTAAGCATTCTTCTATACATATTATTTGATTAGATATAAGTTTAATAAATTATACAGGCAACTAATATATACATATAAATATGACTAGTAATACAACAAATATTTTGAAGGAAGTTACACAATAACTATCATGCTCGTAATATATTGAGGATAAATATGTACTATGTTTTATTTTTATTTTTAAACTTTCTTATTCTAGATTTATGCCTATTGTATTCTCTTCTTTATATAAAAAGATATCGATGACTTTAATAAAATTAAGTTGGTTTTTGATATTCAATTCTACATGGTATCAGAGCAAAACTCCTAAAAAAAAATTTAAACATCGACCAAGATGCCCGGCGATGAAGACTCGTATACTCTGTTGCAAGGATCTTCAACATGATCTAAAGTGTCTCAAGCAACACAATCTCCATATGTGATTTATTCTTCAGATAATCCTGGTGCCTTAATCACATCGGTTTAATTGAACGAAGATAACTACAATGAATAGGCTTTAGAGATGTTTGACGCTTTACAAACTAAAAGAAAGATTGGCTTCATCGATGAAAATTTAAATAAATATGAAGCCAACAATCCATATTATGATAATTGGATTGTAATGAATTCAATGATTGTAGGATGGCTTAGATCCTCACTTCAAGCTAAGGTATGTTCAACGGTTACTTATATTACTGAAAATCATATGTTGTGGACATAACTGAAAGAGAGATTTTCAGTTGCTAATACCGTTCGGGTGCATCAAATTAAAGCACAACTGGCCTCATGTAGACAAAACGGACAATCTATCCTCGATTATTACGTTCGGTTGTGTGCTTTGTGGGAAGAGCTCTGTTTGTTTCAACCTGTTTTACAATGCTCATGTGGTGTAGCCAAAGAGTTTTCGAAACAAAGAGAAGAAGAGAAGATTCATCAGTTCGTGTTGGGATTAGATGATTCAAATTTTGGCAGCTTGAGTACCACAATTATTGGTACTGATCATTTGCCAAGTCTTGGAGAGATCTACTCCAAACTTATCTGAGAAGAAAGACGCCTCGAAGTGTCACGAGAACACGAGCAACATGAGGTTCTCAGTTTAGCTCCGGTCACATATCAATCAAACGTCGGTAAAACAACCCTTACTCGTTCAAATAATGTCGTCTCTCCAAGCATTGGTCGGGTACAAGATAGAAAATCAGTTTGTGCTCATTGCGACAAGAACGATCATGAAAAGGACCAATGTTGGCAGCTGGTTGGTTATCCCGAGTGGGATGAACGTGGTGGACGTGCATCACGTGGATGAAAATGACGAAGCTTGGGCCGTGGTCGAGGAAAAGTCACGCTTTCCCATGCAACAAGCTCGAACTCTTCAAATTTCCCAGAATTTACTCCAGAGTAATAGAAAGCATTGTCAAAACTAATTGTTGAAAACACAGTGAGTTCTGAGAATGTGTCGGGTAAGATCAAAGACTTTGCTGGTAAGATAAAATATGGTGATATAATTATTGACACATGAGCCTCTCATCACATGACCAGGAATCTTGCTTTGCTAATTGATCTTCAGAACAAACCTCCATGTTCTGTCGGTTTTGCTGAAGGTGGCAAAACCGTATCCTTAAGCAAAAGAACGCTCGTTTTCGCTAAAAATGTAGCGTTGATGAATGTCGTATATGTTTCGAATCTTAATTGCACATTGATCTCCATTTCTAAACTATTGCGACAACTTAATTGCATCGCCACATTCACTAACACTCTGTGTTTCTACATGACCGTTCCACGAGGATTCTAATTGGGACCTGATGTCTTGTATTTTACATATTTTAGGAAGTTATTTATCGTTGTTTTAGGTACATTTAGATATCAACATGTTGCATTCATAGGTCTTTCTTAGTAAGTTTGCATTTTTAGGTAGATCTGCATTAGCATTCGCATACATATGCATTTTGGAGATATCTTTCAGGAGTTTAGGGAACTTTTGGGACATCATTGCAAATTTTTGGAAGGAGAAGAATGAACCGGACTCGACCAGGCCAAGCCGAAATTGATCATTGCAAAGTGGACTCGACCACTCGACAATGCGGACTCGACCAAGACACAAACCACTCGATGAAATGGGCTCGATCACTCGACCATCCTCATCGACCCGACTTCATCGAGCCCAAACAACCCGACTCGACCGCTTGATGAAATAGGCTCGATTACCCGGCCGTCCTCATCGAGCCGACCTCATCGAGCCTAAACGACCCAACTCGATCACTCGGCCATCCTCATCGAGTCGACCTCATTGATCCCGAATGACCCAACTCGATCACTCGGTTTAAGCCCGACTTGATGACCCAAGCCAAGACAACCCGCTTTCAGATTAAGAAGAATCATTACAGATTTTTAATCATTTTTCTTTTAATGGTTTAGGATTTTTCCTAAACCATTATATAAACTCTAACACGCCTTTATTTGAATCTAAGCTTTATTTTGTGTCTTTCTTTTAGGCTTTTCTCTCTGTTTTTCCCTTTGAATGTTTTTGATGATCAAACCCAGAATCTTTATGAAATTCATGTGTTGGTTATGATTTCTTCATTTTCATACTTAGTTTAAGGCTTACGATTATCTTGTGCATATTGATCTTCAATTTTATGCTTTTAATCTCGTTTTATGAGTTTATCATCATTTATGGGTTTTGCTCTTATTTCACTTAATCACCATTTTTAGAGTTTTTGTTACTGCTGTTCAGGGTCACCACTGCTTTTCTGGGTTTATGTTCTTGCTATTCTTAAGAGTTGACTTTTGATCCTGATAATTTATGTAGAAGCTTTGTTTTCTGAGTTTTCTGATTTCATATTTACCATGTGTAGTGAGTAGTTTCCCAGGTTTCTAAAGATGAGGTAGATTAGTGCTGAATCCTTGTTTTTCCTACGTGTCTAAGTTTGATTGTTTATAAATCCCTTCTGTTTCATTGTTCTTAATGGTTATTTCCTTCTAACCGACTGAAATTTGAACTTAGGCATTTCCGCACCCAAAAGGTGTTTGATGAAATGCCTGAACAAGGTGATTTCAGAGATTTACATTTCTAGCCCAAAAGATTGGTTGTCTAGGGTGTTTATTGGCTTTAACAAATTGTTTCTTCATGCCTGCTAGGTAGTGTTCCTTTAACGAGAGTTAGGTCTGGATATTGCTTAGCTTGAGATCATCTGTCAAGAGATTGAATTTGGTTGTTTATGAATCTATTGTCTAGGGATAACTCTTGTTTGAGGTATATTAGACACCTAGGTGGTTTAGGGAGGATCACCACTCAATTACCCCCATCCTTAGGAACTGTCTTCTCTGATTGCATTTTCGTACCATCTTCTTTTCTGTTCTTGGTTACTTGCAGTTTACTCTTTAGTTTTCCTTTGTAGAATGCATGATAGCTTTATTGTCTTGTTTTATATCCAGCATGTTTTGTTCATTTATAACTATTAGTTAACAACCCATTTCATTTACCTGGCTTGAATTCTGACCATATCTAGAGTGGTTAATAGCATCACCCATTTGGATTGACACCCCATATGCTACAATGACTATGATAGTGCTGTAGGGAATTGAAGTAGTCTAAGACCTAAAAATCCTACTATTAATTTGGCGCCGTTGCCGATTGTGTGTTTGTTTGTTACATTCTGGATTTTGGTTCTATTGAGATCAAGTTCGTTTTTACATACATTCTCAATTTTTTTTCTTTTTTTTCAGGTACTTACAACACTAACTCCAGTGTATGAACCTGGGAAGCAAAGGACCAACTGATTTACTTTCACTCGTTGATGGTATTCGAGCTCTTGAAAGAGAATACTCTCAAGCTAGAAGGGAACAAGAAAGTTTGGAGGACTTGAGACGGTTGGAATTACAAATGGAGAATATTACCAACAATTTACCTCCTGGTGAGCGTTCTATTGGTGCTGGAGATGCACCAAACATCCACACTCAACGCCATGGGATTGCTCCACCAATTGTGAATAACAACAATTTCGAAATCAAGCACAGTTTAATCGCGATGGTTTAGGTGAACAAGTTTCACGGGCTATCTATAGAGGACCCCCTGGATCATCTTGAAGATTTTGACAGACTCTGTAGTCTTACCAAGATAATTGGAGTGAGTGAAAATGCTTTCAAACTCTGCCTTTTCCCTTTCTCTTTGGGTGATAAAGCGCACTAGTGGAAGAAGGCTCTACCTCAAGATTCCGTCACCTCCTGGAATGATTGAAAGAAGGCTTTTCTTTCCAAGTTCTTTTCCACATCAAGAACGATAAGGTTACGAAACAAAATCTCTAGTTTTGCGCAAAAGGGTGACGAGACATTCTGCAAAGCTTGGGAGAGGTTCAAGGGGTATACCCTGCAGTTTCCCCATCATGGTTTCAGCAAGGCGTCACTTCTTAGTACTCTCTATAGAGGACCTCCCTCCAAGATCAGGATGTTACTAGATACAAGAAGAAATGGGAGCTTCCTGAACCAAGTTGTTGATGTCGGTTGAGAGCTAATGGAGAACTTAGCACAGTCCGATGGGGACTACAATAACGACTATGACCGCACTCCTTGGGGTAGTTATGATTCTGAAAATGAGAGAAATAATAAGGAAATAAAGGCTTTGAATGCTAAGTTGGAAACTCCTTCCTGCACAACAACACCAAGTGTACTTTGTTAGTGAAGAAGAGCAATTTCAAGTTCAAGATGGGGTGACTGCACATAATGAGGAGATAAGCTACGTCCAAAACCAAGGGGGATACAACAAAGGATTTATTAATTACAAGAACCCCAATCTCTCTTATCGAAGCAACAATGTCGCAAATCCCCAATATCAGGTATATCCCCCACAGCAACAACAACAAGGAAAACCCTTCACCAATTATGGTCAGCCATAGAATCAGGGATTT
>OVBE01003677.1:748-26119 GCA_900406425.1 Iberis pinnata
ATTTATTCACACTGAAGGTTTTTTTTTTTTTTTTGCAGAAAACCTTTTTTTGAAATAGTTTTAAAACTTCAAATTTTACCCCAAAACCAAACCCTAAACTCTATTTAGTGAATCCAAATAAAAATTTTGAAATTCTAAACCCTTAAAATTCACTTTATATGTTTGTGGTATTTTTGAAACAGATGAGAGTGTGGTATTTTTGGAACTTTTAAAAGTGTGTTATTTTTGGAATTTAAATTTCTTTTGATGGTATTTCAAGAAATTCCTCTTAAGATTTATATTTTTATTTGTCAATAGCTATTCAAATTGAGTATATAGTCTCTAACTGTCACTTTTGTATTATTATTTTTTCTAATATAGAATCAGTTTGGGGAAAATGACTTTAGGACACTTCGAGTGTTTCTTGCCAGAATTTTCCACTTGCTCTTCTATGTGTGGATGTGTTAGGGACATTGCAAACTGGCCACCCAATCAAAACATTCATGCACTAGGGTCGTGTGTTGCATATCCTAAATTAGGTTTTCTAGCCCTTAATTCTTCATCATCACTAGACCCATATATCACTTTTACATCTTGATTATGTGCATCGTTGACCAATTGTACAGTTCCTACCTCAAAAAATACTTTCACTATACATTTTACTATCATATCAGCAATATAAATTACTACTAGCAACGTACGATTCACTACTATTATTTATTAACTTGCGTCTTTCTCCATGTAGATATCACATCTTGTATCCCAACATAAACCCAATAAAATACAAGTGATTTTATACTATAGCTATCCTTACGGAAATTCCTACATATACAAAATGAACAATTGAACTTACACGATGTTTTTGCTTCCGGTTGTTTACATGCTAAATCCAAAAACTCGACCACGTCGTTAGCATATTCGTCAACCAAGTGTTTTGTGTCTGGATCCATCACTTTTTCTTATTGATTAATATGCCACTTTTTCCCATGTTTTTTTGGATTACTAGTTACCTCTAGCCACCACCATTTGCACTCCCATATTCATATTTGTATTAAAAAAATAATGGGTTCACTTTTGAATGAAGATTTGATGAGAGAGCAGAAGAATACGTGACAGTGACAGAAGAGTGGCTTAATAATTTGCAATCATCTAAATATTAAGAGACACTAAATAAGAAAGATTTGCCCGCATTAAAATCCAAATACAAAACGTTCTAACAATTTAGCTAATAGCACATGGTATTCACAGAAACGGATGATCGTCGTCACTCTCACTTTGTTGGGCAGAAAGGACAGAGTCAAGACATTAAAGAAGAATCAGAAGGAGAGAAGAACTGAGAGCAAAAAGGGGTTTCATCCACAAGAAAGGAAAGGTCTCAGAGAGCAGAGACATATAGATCGATATGCTCTCAGCTTTACCAGTTTATACAACCAACCAGATTCTGCTTGCTTAACTAATATACTGCAAATACAACGACAGACAATCCTATAAGTGATCACTTTCACTACAAACAACAGCTTTGACTGCAGGTGGATTGCACCTAAATGTCATACAGAAACGCCAAAGCTACCTTAGCAGTACAACACCTAGATAGATACCTTTTCCTAGGATAAGAATTGAGGCAAAGTCTGTATAGATTCAAATGGAGCTGCTCGTTGTTCATCCGGTATGTTGCCACTGATACATCCCTCTGCTCTGCAAACCAATACGTACACAAACTACACTACAAAAAGATCCAGAGATTGCAACATCACAATAATATGAACTTCTTTTTTTTTATCAGATTCCACTTTCTTAAACTGTTTATTTCGAGAAATCTCAAGTCTTATTGATCATAAATCATAACAAACAAACAAACAGAGGCAAATATAACCCCCAAACAGCAAGAGTAGCAGAGAAAATCAACCAATTACAGGAATGTAGAAGCAGCAAAAGTCAATTAGAGAAACCACCACGCTTCTGGTAACTAGTAACCTCACCATCGTTGGGGAAAAAACCCATGAGTCGACCAGCCGAGTTCTGGTATGCATACATGAAACCACCCATGAGTCCAATCAGTCCTCCTGTTACCATTGACGGTCCCTTAATCCCAGGCTTAATCCCAGATAGATACCCGACGGTCACGGAAACGCCGGTGATAGTAGAGAAACGCAGGTAATCGAGGATGCTGAAGTTGCCGACCACTTTACTAAATGGAGGATTTCGATCAACGACTGGATACTGAGGCTTCTCCAAGGCAGTAATGTCAGTGTTCATCTTCGATAATCAACTCATCTGAACCTACCTTCTTCTTATGTTTCTTAGGTTTTCAATTTCCAACACTTCCATCAAATCTCTTGTTGGGCTTTCTGAACAAAGCCCAATGAGCCTATCCTAGTTTGAAAATCTTCAAACATGATATGAAACGACTTACCTTTTGAGATTTTATTTTTTTTTGTCTAACTTATGGTTTACTATTTGATTGACTAACCTTTTGAGATTTTTTTTTTTTTTTTTTTTTAACCCTGAATTNAGAAATAGTTTACAGCATCTTCACTTAGTGAACTATACAAAAAGCAAAGAGGAGTACAACGAAATACAAAAGAGTTATGACCAGAAATTGATTTTTTGCCAAAGCATCTGCACATCTATTAGATTTCTTAGGTACCCAAACAAACCGAACCCTTTCAAAAAGATTTCTTCACCAGAATATATCTCTTAACCAATTTGCTATACCAAAAGAGACTTGTTCTCCCTTAAGCAATCTATAAAGTAACTGATTATCCCCTTCAAAACAAACATACTTATGGCCTCGGATCCATGCCTGCTGCATTGAGACAAGAAGAGCATGTGCCTCTGCTTCTAAAACATTAGAAACCAAATTCCCATCAGATTCCCCGGCTCCTTTGAAGTGACCAAATGCGTCCCTCATTATCCAGCCAACTGATGCTTGTCCAGTAGAGCTTTTGAGCCTGCATCATAGTTTAATTTGATCCATGGTGACTCTAGTTTACACCAACCAGACAAAGCAGGGCCTCTGTTGCTATGATCTCCATGGTTAGATGTGTTAAGCTTGTCTTGTACTGCATTAACAGCCATCCATTCTTCATCTTCCTGCCCTGCAAAATGTAACAAAGACTCCCAAGGCAATTTCTTTTGCCTAAAGAGAAAATTATTTCTATCTTTCCATAACCACCATAAGATATGCATAGGTAAAAAACGAGAACATGTCATAGAAGGTTCTGGTAACCAATCAAATAAGAATGATAATTTGTCTAAAAACATAACAGAAGGATCAGTTAAATCCAAAGATATAGAACTAATATTAGACCACACATGATTAGTATCTGGACAGAAGAAAAACATATGGTTTAAAGTCTCAGAATGATTACATCTTAGGCAAAGACCATGTTGTAATATACTCCTCCTCATTAATTCAGAGCCTAAGGGAAGTATATTAGTAAGAGCTTTCCAAAGAAAATGTTTCACTTTAGGGGGAATTATACTTTTCCAAATTTTATGTTTCAAATGACTATTATTATCATATGATATAGAAGGAGTATTAGTAGAGGAATGTGAGTATTCACCCAGTAACCAGATTTAACAGTATAGTTACCCTCTTTGGTATAATGCTAACCTATAACATCATAGCAAGATTCTTTAGTAAGCTTGATAGAAAGAACAACATGAACATCTCCAGGGCAGATAACTTCTTTAACTAAGTTTATATTCCAGGAACCTAAATGAGCATTCATCAATTGGGAAACATGAGAGATAGAAGTTGTACTGTTATTATTTTGTATAGGTGCTCGTGGAGGGTTTAAAGGTAACCATTTATCTGTCCAAATCCTAACAGTCTGTCCATCACCAATCAAGACCCTTAACCTTTCTAAAAGTATTTCACGACCAGCTAAGATGGATTTCCAACCAAAAGAACATTGTGTACCAGCAGTTGCACTAATAATAGATGTTCTGGAATAGTATCTACCCCTTAATATCCTTGATAGAAGAGAATTTGGGAATTTTGGCAAACACCAACTTTGCTTAGCTAATAGGGCATGGTTAAAAAGTTCTATGTTTTTAAAACCAAGACCTCCTTCCCTTTTTGGTATAGCTACCTTATTCCATGAGAGCCAATGCATAGCTCTGCGGTTATGATTGCTACTCCACCAGTACTGAGAGACTAATATATCAATATTCTCACAAATACCTTTAGGTAGCTGAAAACATGACATATAGTAGATTGGCATGGTCAGGCCAATAGATTTTATTAGAATTTCTTTTCTAGCTGGTGAAAGAAACTTATGGCTCCAACCAATAGTTCTCCGCCTTATCTTTTCAACAATGAACTGAAAAAGATCAATCTTTTTCCTTCAAAATCAATCTTTTTCGTTCATAATTTTTCAGGAAGACCTAAGTATTTGCCACATCCACCATCATTATGAATATTGAGGATATTTTTTATTCTAGTTTTAATATGAGAACAAACTCTACTACCAAAAGTTATAGCTGACTTCTGAAGATTAACCATTTGACCATAAGCCATTTCATAGTTGTGAAAAATATCCTTAATTGTATAAGCTGATGAGATATTAGCTTGACTAAAAAACAAAGAATCATCAACAAATAACAGATGATTTACCGCAGGAATTTGGTTACTAATTTTGATACCTTTAAATTGATTAGTAGAACCAGCCTTTTTGAACATATAACTCAAAATTTCAGAACAAAAGATGAACAAATAGGGGGACAAGGTATCACCTTGTCTCAGCCCTCTCTCTGGTGGAAGAAACCTCTTGGTGAACCATAAACCAGAATTGAAAAGGATACTGATCTAACGCAAGACATTATCCAGGAGATCCATAATGGATGAAAACCCATAGATCTAAGGGTAGCCTCTTAAAAATCCCAATCAATCCTATCATAGGCCTTAGAGATGTTAGGATGACCATAGACACATNTCTTAATTGCCATAAAAGAATTTGAGCATCTCTTTCTAACTTTCAAACTACACAACAATTCATGGGCATTAAGACATTATCTGTAATTAACCTTGTGGGAATAAAGGCTACTTGTTCTTCTGAAATAATATCAGGAAGAAAAGGTTATTAACTAGGATTTTTGAAATTATCTTATAACTTATGTTACATAGAGTAATAGGTCTAAAGTCCTTCATATTGGTGGGTGAGTCTGTCTTTGGGATCAAACAAACATTGGTGTGATTTAGTCCCTCCTCCAGCACACTAGAATTAAAGAAATTTTGGATCATAGTTAAGAGCTGGGGATGTAATTCCTCCCAGAGTTTCTGATAAAAAGCTCATGTAAATCCATCAGGTCTAGGATCCTTAGATGGTGCCATAGAAAAAAGAGCAAGCCTAACCTCCTCTAAAGATACTGGTCTAATTAATTGATCATTCATTGAGGAGGTGACTTTAACAGGAAAACCATCAAAGATGTTAAAATGAGGATTTGGAGTTCTAATATCCTTATGGAATAATCCTTAAAATAATCCACATCCACAATTGCTATAGCAGAATCTTTCCTATGCTCTATATTATTATGGTCAACTATAAAGGAAATTTTATTCCTTGACAATCTTGTTTTAGCAGCCACAAAGAAATACTTAGTGTGCTTATCTCCACATTTAAGCCATGTAGATCTACTCTTAACTTTCCAATAGTGTTCCTCATCAAGATAAGCAAGACGAAGATTCTTCCTTATCACATTAATCTGTTGAGTAGAATCCTCATTCAGAATACTCTGGTTAAGAAGTCCTTTTAATATGTTTATTTCATCTTTAGAGTTACACCTATTTGACCTTTTCCATCTAGATATAGAGGATCTACATTTTGAGATTTTTAATGAACATGGAAGATTAACACCAATAGTATGATCATTCCAACATTGATTGATAAGCTCTTTGAAACCTGGCTTGGTCATCAAATGACTATCAAATTTAAAGAAACTTGTGGGAGGTAAATCCTCAACCTCAAGGGTTGTTAACACTGGCCGATGACCACTAATACCTATATCTAAAAACTCAGCAGAATGTACAGGAAAGAAGGAGAGAGCTTCAGTATTAGCTATGGCTCTGTCAAGACAGCAATAAACATCTTGACCACCTCTTTTACCATGCCAAAAGAATCTATCACCAATAGACTGAATATCTTGAAAATCACAGACACCATAAAGATGCCTAAAAGCTGAAAAGGATCTCTCAGGTCTAATAGCACCACCATGTTTCTCAGAATTAAACCTTAATTCATTAAAGTCACCTATAGATATCCAAGCACCCTGCCTACCTACATCAATATCTTCTAGTTTTGACCAAGNGATGACCATAGACACATGAAAAATAGAAAGTGCTTTCATTACATTTAATTAACACATCAACTAGATTAGCAGAAGAAGAAAGAACAGAAACAACTAAAGTAGACTTCCACATTACAACAAGTCCACCACTAAGACCTTTAGGAGCTACAATAAAGCTACTATTAAAACATAATTCTTCAACAATCTTTTCAACATAAATTGAAGGTTGCTTAGTCTCCATTAGGTAGATGATATCCGGGAAATACTTCATGTTTATCTCTTTAAGATGTCGAACTGCGAGGTCATTACCCAAGCCTCTACAGTTCCAACTTATTGTTCTCATTGGACTGGTGGTGGCTTAGGGCCCATCGCACCTCCACAGTTGTTTGAAGTTGAACCAATTACATCCCCAGGACAAGCAGGAAATTCCTTTGATCCTTCTGTTCCATATCCTAATGCATCACTGATGGTTTATGTTTCCATAATCTTCCTCTTTGTACCTCTACCAGTTGCATCACCATTCAAGTTGTCACCAGACAGAGAGACAAACTCATCTGTCATATCCCATTCCTCTGAAAAACTAGTATCAAGTGTGACAGGATTGAAGTGTCCTTCATCAGCTACAACATTCATGTGATCCTCTTGCACAACTTGTTCAAGCTCATCCATCAGAGCCTGCACTTGGTCTGCAGCTTGATCAAAAACATTTGGTTGTGCAGCATGCTCCTGATCAGGTCCAACATCATCAAAGATTTCCTCATTAATTACACCATAATTAACAGGAGCAACATGAGTATAATCCCATCACTATCATTATCATCATCAGAATGATGGATTCCTCCATTTTGAATGAGACAAGCACCAGAGTCATGTGACATTAAGCCACAGGAGATGCAGAAGCCTCTGAGTCTCTCATACCTTAAAGAGAGAACTGTGTTTACACCAAAAGAAAATTGAAAAATTTGTTGGAATTTGAGAGGATCTTCCACATTCCAATTAAGTCTGACCCTGACAAATTCCATCCTAGTCCCATTAACTGGATCAAAATCAACTTCTAAAAGGAAGCCTAGAGCTCTGCCTATAGCAATGATTACATGACGGTTCAGAAATTGAAAAGGAATTCCTCTGATTTGAACCCATAACGGAATGAATTGCAAATCAAAGGGGGTGAGATTGGGTGTCCACCGTGTTAGAACAAGCATTCTATCTGCAAAAGCCCAGGGTCCTCACCGAAGTACATTCTCCATGGATTTTTGAGATGGAAAAAGGAATTGAAAGCAGAGCCCCTCAATAATGCGACCATGGACCAATCCAGAGAGACCCCAATTGCAAGGCATTGAAGCAACAATAACCCGAAGATTCTGTTTACGGGGCATCATTAGACGGCCAATTAGGCTAAAACGATTTTCTGCCATGGCTTGGTCAAGGAGAGCAAGAGGAAGAGAAATTGGGGGATCATTGATCCCCAAGTCAATATCTTGAATCGCACGCCCAATTGTATCAGCCATGGAAAGATTGGCAAATTGAAGAAGTTTCGAGAAGAAGTTTTTGATGTTTATTGAAGAAAATATTTCAAATTTTGAGAAATCATAAAATAGAAGAGGATAAGGATAACTTACCTGGGGAAAATGGCGGATGAATTTGTAGTAGAAGCACAAGCAGTTGAAGAAGACATGCCCATCACTCCAAATCGTGGGAGTGGAGATAACTGATGCCATGTTTGAAGATCTCGAAGTCACGCCATCAACAATTACTGCTGTCGATTCTGGTAGTAACAATCGACGCCTTTGAAATTCATTCCGACATGAAACCGATGTCGGAATCGGAGAAATCACCAAAAAATCGCCATAACCGTCATTCCATTCTTTTTCCTTTAGAGATTTTTTTTATNTATATAGATATTTTACAAAATAAAAATTTTTTTGAAGGGAAATTGAGAGCATCACCATCTTATGCTTGGCGTAGTATACTTATCGGACGAGAGTTATTGGAAAAAATGCTAGAAATCATTGTAACGGGGGTAAACACAAATGTTTGGACAGACGAATTGTTTTTTGATGGTGAACCACGATCACCTTTCAGTTTGAATCCACCTGCTAATCAGAAGGTCTTTTCCTTAATTACCAGGGAAGGGTTTTGGGACAATACAATGATAAATCAACTTTTTACTACAGATGACGCAGTAAAAATATTATCCATAATTCCTAACAATCTGCTACATGACAAGTATATATGGGCTTATTGAGCTAATGATCGCTATTTAAAAGTGGTAGTTGGCTAATTTCAAAGTTAATGACCAAGTCCTAATTACAACTTCTCAACAAAGGTTGGTCAATGACTTGAAAGTAAAGATATGGAAAATAAGGATTGTTCCTAAAATATTTTTTTTTGTGTGGATGGATCTTTATGGAGCATTAGCAGTAGCCCATTGTCTCCATGCCCATGGTATACGAGCGGATTTACAGTGCAAACTTTGTGATGTAGGGATTGAAACAATAAATTACGTATTATTTGAATGCGTCTTTGAATCAAAGATTTGGCACTTTGTAGCAATTTCGGATACCACTCAAGGATTCGCAAAATCTCTCACCCAAAATTTGCACAACCTGCTTCACTTAAAGGATGCTGCTAGTATTAACGGAAAGTTAAGGGCATCAATCCATGGATTTTGTGGGAAATATAAAAAACGTACTGGTTATCGAATGGAAATAAAATGATATGTCACTAATGGTTTCACTAGCCCAGGAAGAGGCAGAGCATTGGAATAAGTTCCATGACAAATCTCAATCGGCACAAAGACGAGAATTGGTCTGTCTAGAGATAGAGGAAACTTATTGGACGAAACCATCATCGTCGGTTCTAAAGTACAATGTCCACACATCATGGTCCGGCAGAAGTTTTCTAGTTGGTCAGGCATGGATAATCAAGAAATATTCTGGTGATTTTTCTTTCCATGATAGGGACACTCTTCTTCCCGCTCCCAACAAGTTTTAAGCGGAATTTTGTTGCATTTTATGGGCCTTGACAAGCATGTCTGACATTCGTTTGAGAGTTGTAGAAGATCGGTCAGACTTCGGTAGCACAATTAAAGCAATTAGTCATCCATCAAACTAACCAAAGTATAGAAGCTTATTTAAGACGATCTCCACTGTTGTCGCCTCCTTCACCTGCTGTTCTTTCTTTACAACTTCTCTTACAGCTAATTCCGTAGCTCGATCTATTGCCAAAAGCGTCTCAAAATATGGTACATTCCAATCCTATGTAGTTTTAGGAGGACCGACTTGGCTCCGCTCTCGCATTCAAGATAAATAAAATCTCTTTTAGTTATCTTTGGTAAAAATAATATTATTTTCTGTTGTTGTAACATCACTTTAACTTTTCAAGTTTCTTAAGGGAGAAAAAAAGAAAATGAGCGTACCATCAAAATTACAGTACCTTAAGCTAAAAAAAAGGCCACCTACAAAAAACAAGCCACCTACCTGATCAAAACAAGAAAGATTGTAGATTCACATCGATAATCTTGAAGGAACACTAAGACCACTTTTCTTGCTGGTGAGATGAGAAAGCCATGATGGAAGGATGACTGCAACATAGGGTTGTGATCTTAGCAAAATTTTCACAGTTTTAGCGATAAGAGTGGCTTCTTTATCCGAACTTATGGTCCACATAAGCATCTCACGGATCTAAAAGATATCTTGTTGTGATATATATATCATATCATATCATATCATATCATATCATATCATATCATATCATATGCTTTCACAATATGTTATAATTCATAGATCAATTGCTACATAAAAATATCAAGTTTTTTCATTAGATGTTCTAGAACCGAGAACAAAAATAGAGAGGAATAAAAGCTCTCGACGCATATAAAAAGATGGTGACAAATTGTAAGGTGCAACAATTATTGGTTACAATGAATATTTTCTTTCATGCTTTCCATATCGGTTGAAATTGTTTGTACATAATTTGAGATATATGGTTTGTCACTCATATGCAAATTCTAGATATAAAGATTGAAAATTGTTCAATGCTTTCGTATCTGAAAGATGAGTGATCAATTTCCTTCTGATACCACATGTACTTAGACGAGTTCGAAACTCTTCCACTTGTTTCTTAAAATTGGGGTTTAGGCACAATATAATCAATTGATAGGTTTCGCAAGATATGATAATGTAGGCTTCTCAGAGATAGGTTCAGAGACACAACCGCCTTCACAATTCCCGGAATTATTTGATTATGAATTTCCAATTCTATCGCATGTACCAGAGTCTTACGCAGAACCGCAACAGCAACCACAACATGCACAACAAGAAAATCATAATCCGATTCGGTATATGTTGTTGGAAGATCTACTTCTTGCACCGGGTCGCGAGGCATTGAAAATGCTCCATCCAACACGTCAGAATGGAGCTGCTTGGTAAATAATTTAATATTTTATTGAACGGTTTTAAATAAATATTAATAATAATTATAATATTAAATTGTAGGTTTAAGTTCAATAAAAGTGTAACCAAGACTATTAAAAAAATTATGGAAAACGATTACACAGAATCTGCCCCAAATTGGTCTCTTCTTTCGGGTGGTACGAGAGAAAGTTGGTTTAAACCTTTTGTGGTATGAAATATTTAAGTTATTATTTAAATTAATATTGTTTTTATTAAATGTAATTTAAAAATTTAAATTACAAAATTTGATATTTTCAACAGCAAAAATACAATTGAGATGAGGCACATACAACTCTTGTGCGAGAAGAATTTGACTCGGTTTGTTCGAATCAGTTAAAGGACAAGGTTTACTCGTGGAAGCAAAAGTGAAAGAACGGAAAGGATAAGCCAATATGGATGTTGGACTCGGTTTGGTCGGGTCTAATATAGTATTGAACAGATGAAAAAATAAAATTTGAGGTGAAAAAAACTCAGAAAACTAAAAAAGCGATCGAGGTGGATATGGGTCCCACGTACATACTTGTGTATCAGAACCCTTATGTTCGTAAAATGGAATCAATGGTAAAATAAAAATTTATTTTTTTAATGTTTTAGTATTTTATAATATCAATAATATCCATTTATAATTTTTTTGATAGCGGGACCCAGTAACCGGAGCATATCCGGATATGGTGACGTTTATGGAGGCAACTCATAAACGCAAAAATGACGGAGAAATTATTGATGGTAAAGCGAAACATATCATTGGGCATTGTCGAGAATTAGAGCAGGAAAAAGTTACACATTTAACTCAGAACAAGGATACCCCGGATGATTACCAACTAACTCCAAAGAAAAGAATGAAATTTATTTCAAGGTGATTAGTTTTAACAAATAGTTAAATGTCAAGTTTTTAATACTAACAAATATTTTTTTTTAGGAAATGGAAGTCAAAAATGGAAGACGATATGGATTAGGATCCTTGTCTCAGTATATGGACGTGGAGAATGTCGGTTCTTCTTCACAGTGGTTTGAGAATTATGAGGAAAAATATAAAGAAACTCAAAAAGACTCACAGAGACCCAAAACCAAGTGCAAACGACTCAACAACAAATTAACGATCTTAACAATAAAATGGGAGCCGTTCAACAATGGTGTGAACTGATGTAGAGGAATTTTCCGGATTCAAGTCCAAACATTAGATTTTAAATATGTAATATGTTATTTAGCTTTAATGACTTTTAATTTTAATGTTGAACTTTAATATTGTATTTAATTTTCAGTTATGTATAATATAATTTTATTTTTCAAATTTTAATTGTTTTAATATAAAATTATATATAAAAAACCAAAAAAATTATATATATATATATATATATATACAATATCGTATATGTATATAATTTTCTGTTTTTTTGTTTATGTTGGAAAGTAGTCGGAAATATATTTTTCCCTTAGTCGAAATCCCCATTTCTTTTACCGACTATTTTCCGACTAAAGTAAAATTTAGTCGGAAATTAGTCGTTAAATTTTCCAAGAAAATACCGATTATTTTCCGACTAAAGTGAAAATTAGTCAGAAATTAGTCATTAACTTCTCTGAAAAAAATACCTACTACATTTTCGAGGAATTTCCAACTAAAGTATATTGTCGGCACTATCCCACGAATTTCCGACTAACCTGAAATTAACGACCACCAGTTTCCACTAAACCATTCTGGTCGGAAAATAGTCGTAAACCTTATTTTCAATCAAATTTTTGACTAAAAGGGTGGTCGGATTATTCACTCATTCTTGTAGTGCAACATCTTGTGTGCGGTTCCATTTTGTCTCTAATAGATCACATAGTTATTGATATACAAATTTATCATCTGATATAGAAAACCAAGAGAAGCTATCAACTTCTGAACCTCCTTACATGTTGCTAGTAAAATATATTTTTTTTTATTTTATGGAATGTTAATTTATTAGACTTTAAAAAAGTAGTTTATGTACAAGAAAGAATGAAGAAGAATAGGAGCTGGGATGGTTAATGGCTTGGGTGATGGTTAACATGTTTGCCTCGTTAAAACATGAATCTAGAAAACCCAATGGATAAAACTAGATTATGAAAAAGAGTATAGAACATGCTAACCGCTCCAGGAACCAGTAAGAAATCAAAGTAAACGGACATGGTAAATTTTTTGCGAAGAAGGAAAGAGAGTCAACTGGGATGTAACTCCTGCCAACGCCAAAGAAGAGGCCGTGAATAAGGTGAGTATCCAAGGCTGGTAAGTCGATCGTGTATTGTGCACATGATGGTGCGCTGTAGCTGTGTCGTGGAACTATGTCTTTGACCATGGGGTCTTGAGTTCCTTTCACGCCAGATGACGTAAATAGAAGCTTGTAATGATAGCTTGAGTAAGATTGTATCCAACTACTGTCGCGGTCTTCTAGTGATCGAAGCTAAGGTCCTTCTCCAGTCTGGAGATAATGCTCGTAAGAGGATGGGTGAGGCAAATCCTGACCAAAGAGTGTAGGTGTATGGGCAAGCGAAGAAAATATGATCTCTAGTTTCGTCACGCTCACTGCAGAAGACGCAGCATTGCACTTGTCCCCATGTGCGCATCTTCTGTCCTATCGATAACCTGTCAAGGACAACCAACCAAGAGATTAAAGCATAGCGCGAGATCGATTGTGGAAACCATATAAGAGATGACCAGGGAAGGATGGGGTTTGGAGAACAAATCTGTTTCCATGTGTCTTTGGCTGAGAAGTTGGGTTTATATTGATTTAGATCATGTTTCCATTGTCGAAGATCCGGACCGACAGCAAGAGATGGTAACGGTTCTGCAAGTAGCTTTTCTTGAATGTCCCTGTAGTGAAGTCGACGAGAACGTCTAATACGCCAAGGCGACCCCTAAACTATATCAGCTACCATTGCGTGTCGTTGGATTCCGAGTTCACGCATCCCTGTTTCACATGCGAGAGCATACAAAGGGCCCAGAGAGGACCAATTATCAAACCGGAAAGATGTAGAGAAACCATCACCCATTTGAACTTTGAAGAAAGTTGCGGCAAGAGGGCAAAGCTTTATAAGCTTTCGCCATATCCTCGATCCCTGAGAATTGCTTGGGGGCGTCCCAGAACGTGGCTTGACGTAGCAGATATCGTCTTATCCATGAGGTCCATAGTGACGTTGAATTTGTGTGCATGCGCCAAATGAGAGAGAGGGAGAAAATCGTAGATGTGTCTTCGAATCTACAAATACCCAAGCCTCCCTGATCTTTCGGACGAAAAAGGTCCTCCTAACGTACCTTAGAAGACGTTGAATGTGAAGAGGTTCCGGACCATAGGAAGTTGCTGCACAAACTATTTATGGTGCGGAGAAAACTTCTAGGTAAACGGAAAGCCGATTGCCAAAAGTTTACCATGCTCACGATCACTGCTTCTATGAGCTGTAACCTACCAGCATAAGAAAGAAACTTTGATGCCCAAGAGTTTTGTTTTGTGCGAATACGATCAGTAAGGGGCAAGTAATCAGTTGAAGTTAAACGCTTTGTTGACAATGGCAAACCGAGGTATCAGATAGGTGGCGCTTCAGATTTGATGCCATTTGCCTCAGTAAGCGGTTGAAGATCAGTGTCGGGGGTTCGCAGTGAGGAAACCTGATGATTTGGAAAGGTTTACTCTAAGACCAGAGGCATTGTCGAAGATGTTGAGAACGTGTAAGATTCCATTGAGAGATGCTGGGGAGCCGTCTGAGAACACCAAGATGTCATTGGCAAAGCAAAGATGGGTAAGACATAACTCCGCACAGCGAGGGTGGTAACCTATTTGTCCTGTGGCAACAGCTGCATTCAAAAGCTTTGACAAAACATTGTTAGCAATAACATATAAGTAAGGGGAAAAAGCACAACCTTGTCGGAGAACACGAGAGCTAAAGAAGTAACCCGCAGATTCTCCATTTACCGAGATTGAGAAGGTTACTGTGGATAGAAAGAGATAGATCCAGTGGATGAATTGTGGAGGAAAATTGAGCGTGTGGAGAGTAGACAAGATGAACTCCCAATATATTATGTCAAAAGCTTTGGCTATGTCAAGCTTTAAAGTGCAGCGGGACGAGACATTTGGATTATGGTAATCTCTTACAAGCTTAGTCGCTAGAAGAACATTTTCTAATAGAAGTCGATCTTTGATGAAGGCACTGTGGTTCGGCTCAATAAACTCGGGGAGAAGGACTTTGAGGCGATTGGAAAGGATCTTTGATATGATTTTGTATACTATATTGCAGCAAGAGATGGGACGGTAATCTTTTATCGCTTGAGGGTCATCACTTTTTCGGATTAGAGCAACCAGCGTTGCATTAGTCCCATGTGGTAGAAACCCAAAAATAAAAAATATTGGATTGCTATTATGAATTTTGCACCAATAACCGGCCAAGAAGCTTTGAAAAACTCCGTTGTGTATCCATCCGGTCCTAGGGCCTTATTCCGCGGCATTGAGAAAAGAGTGTCACGGATCTCATCCGCAAGTACCGGACTTGTCAAGCGCTCACCTGCAGGAATTGAACAGCGATAAGTAAGTAAAGCATCAAGTACATGCAGATTTAAAGGAGTAATAGAATCAAGGTATTGAAGAAAAGTCTCAAAGTGGCGGACTGCTTCAGTCTTAATCTCAGAAAGATCCGTAGTAAATTGTCCGGTGGGTAACAATAAACGCCGAATCAAGTTACGGCTACACCGAGATGAAGCTATCCGTTGAAAGTAACCAGCATTTCGATCACCATTACGAAGCCATGTTATCCTTGATTTTTGCTGGTACAAGTGCTCCTCCGCGCTAGCAAGAGTTGACCAACATTGCGACGCAGCGGCCTCAGCTGCTATATTATCTGATGATGGATCCAAGAGAGATTTTGTTTGACAAGCACACAAATGACCGAAAGCTGCTCGGGCACGCCCTGTAAGGTCGCTGTAGTGGGAGCTGTTTATTTTTCTGATTGTGTGCTTTAACATCTTGAGTTTGGTGTGGAAGAGCCGCAAACTCAAACGGGAGTGATGTATGGTTGGACCGTCATTCCATGCTGTATCTATAACCTGCAAAAAGGAAGGGTGATCAGCAATGAAATTATTAAACTTAATTGGTTTCCGAGTAGTCGTGGAGTAGGAAGAGAAATGGATAACGCAACGGGCATGGTCTGAGACACCATTTGCTTCATATACTGCATACGCTCTCGGAAATGACTGCATCCATGCATCATTATTTAAGGCTCTATAAAGCTTCTTAGCTATGGGATCATTTGCACAATGATTATACCATATATAACGAGGTCCCAGGTATGCCAAATCAGCCAGGTCGAGCTGGTTTACAAGCTCTTGGAATTGCAGCATGCCAAGAAGGCACTGTCCGTGAATGCGGTTTGAATGATCAGTGGATGAGAGTATCTCATTGAAATCGCTCATTATGATCCAAGGAATTGGAGAAGGGCCATAGAGTCGGCGACTCTCGATCAAAGCTTGCCAGAGATGAACCCAATCAGCCTGAAAATTTGAAGTGTAAACACAGGAAATAAGGACAATAGAACTAGAAGCAAGCGTAATAGGACTGTAATTAATTGAGCAGTGATAAGTAGAGGAGTAACAATAACACCATCTTTCTAACAAATCCATATTTTACCAAGGCGATTGTTGGAATAATTATGAATTGTATTCCATCCATGAAGAGCAGATTGTAAAACGCGAGGATAGTTTGAAAGTTGAACCCGTGTTTCTAACAAAAAAACCAAATTGCTGATTAGTAACACGACTCCAATGCCAGACTATAGCGTGCTTATGAGGCTGGTTGAAGCCTCGAGTATTCCAAGAGAAAATCGACATAATCATGGTTGTCTCCGGGTGGAGACATACATATATTTCTTGTTGAAATCTTGCTTGAGTGGTTTCTGGTTTTTTGCCGGTTGGCCTTGTTGTTTTTGCTTGGTACGCGTACTGTATCGAGAGCCTATATTGCTTTGTACTTGAGTATCATTATCAGTTATATGGCCTTCTTCTTTATCATCTTCAACATTACCTACAGTTGCCAAAACAAAAAACCGTGAGTTAGGTGAGAAAATTTTGATAGCTGCTTTTGTAGCCGAGGCTAATTTAGTTGGGGGAAAGGGAAGAGGCGCGGCCATGGCGCGATACAGTAATCCATTCCGAAGCATTGGTCACATTGTCATCAGTAGAGAACATTGGAACTGATGTAGCCGTAGTAGCCGAGGTGGTGTCAAGGATGGGTGCAGCAATTTCCAAGACTGGCTCGTGAATGGATAGGTTGTTTATACCATGATCCTGAGCTGGAGGAGTGTCCGTACTGATGTGCTTGGTGACAAGTGATTCCGTAATCTGGATGATAGGATGACCTGTTTCAACAGGTGCGGTAGGGTTAGTGGTGTTGTTTGCAGGCGAGGAAGTAATACTGGTATCAAGTAAAGGAGAAGCAGGGGGTGTTTCGGTTGGTGGAATGATAGGCTGGACAGGTGTCGTAGTAGTGTTGTGCTTCTTGCAATCCGAGACCTTGTGGCCCCAACTATTACAGGCAGTACAACGAGCTGGTAACCAAGGATAGGAAACAACAACCGGTGTTTCGATGCCATCCAAGCGAATCTCCGTAATAAGCTCTTTTTCAAGGTTTGTAATGACCATAACCCGAGCTATGTCAAAGCGCATACACTTTTCAGTGGTCGGGTGCCAAAAACTCTGCGAGTGACCAACAATATCCCCCAAGAAACGCAGTCCTGCATGATAAAACAAATAGTTAGGTACATTTTTAAAGTCAACCCAAAGAGGCATTGTTGTTAAATTTGATTTCTCTTGAGCTTTAGATGGACTCCATTCTTGGACGACAAACAGGATATCGGAGATATGCCAATAACGTTTCCGACAAACACTCTGTCGAAGGTCTGCTGATTCAATACGGAACAGGACCGTGTCTGGTTTAATAAATTGTACATCAATTTTGCCTCTTTTCCATCACGATTCCAAAGACGGTTCACCGTGACATGGATTTTCCCGATATGTGGTGCATCTCTTATGAAATAACCATCACAAATTTCGACCAAAGAGGTTGAGAGCCTTCGCGAATCTGTTGTGGGATTGTTGCAGAGACCACTCCGTAAGAGATAGGAACAAAGATTTGTTGAGTGTGAGATCGGATTAAAGTGTCGGAATTAAGGAGAGAAGTGATGTTCGGTAAAGACGATTGCATTGCTGGTTTGGACCAAGCTGATTGTCGTTGCTGGAGCCGAGGAGGAGCTTGTTCCAGGAGCGGGAGGATCCAGCGTTGATGTCGGAGGCGGTGAACCAGCCGGAGGCACGGACATGACGGCAAGACGTGCCATAGAAGGTAGTTATGGAAAGTGTCGATGCCCTAGGTAATCGCTTAGGTAATCAAAATATTAATTTTTAGCAAGCGTCTTTTACAAAATCAACAATCAAACCCAGGTAATCTTCAACCAAATTATAATCCATCTTTATAGTCATCAACTTGCTTGTAGATGATAAAGGCATGTGACATTATGCATCATTTATAGAGCGGTTGCTTTACAACATCCAACATACAAAAAAATATGCTTCTAATTATTAGGTTGTTCTATCTTTTTTCTCAATCTACGCTTGTCGACTTCATACTTTCTTGATACGCGCGCATGATTTACCATTTGAAGAGTAAGAACCAAAATCATACTACTACCACCATCCAATTTTTCTTCACGCTATAAACCCATTAAAATACAAATGATTTTAGAGTAACTCAAATTGTAATAGTATGCGAATTCCAACAAATAGAACAGGGTGCTAACAAGCTAATTCTATGAATTCGAAAACATATTGTGTGTAGTCATCTATGAATAAGTTTGATTTTGGATCCTTCATATGTTCATCCATCTACGATCAACAATATATAAAAAAATTTCAAAGCTTTTATTTATAATTAAGAAGATTTCTGTTATAGAGAGAATGAGTGTTTATATAAATGTAAGAAGGAAATATATAGATAAATATCCAAAAAATGTTTTCATACGGCTAATTCAACGGACATTTCGTCAGACAGCGATTTAAACATGTACAAGGACGGTTGGTAACTATCAATAAACAAGAACGGATCATTAATTATCATCGTAATTACAGTCGTTAACTTGAAAATATTTAATATATAATATATATGATCGCATTTGAACCAATCACACCACCGCCTACAAGACTCCTTATTGAAAGAGCATAGTGACCAAAAAGGTTATATAATACATCCATATTTAGAGACGCAGAGACGTATCAACGTCTTCGTATCGATCGAACCCACCCATCTTCTTGTCGTCTTTATTTGGCCAGTGATGACAAAAGCTTGGCTTCTCATGATCAGAAGTTGAGTGAGGGCATAACGAGAGAGAGAGAAGCTGATGTGAAGAGGAGGCTGTTTGAGAGTTTAGAGGTAGAAACTGGAAGAAATTAAAACTTGTGGGTTCACTACTAGTGTAATATTGTAAGATGTTGCTGGTTTGGTGGTTAGGTTTAGGGTTAAGAAGCTCTCGTTCAGCTCTTAACTCTCGTGCTCTTTGAAGTTGTCTGAATCTTTCTTGAAGCAAGACGATTGAAGATTGGATTACCATTTGTTCCTTTCGGTCTCTTACCATTGAACTCATTGTGTTGCTATAGATCGAGTTTGGAGCCATGTTATACGTATGTTGTGTCGTCTATTTATATATGGAGGAAAAAAGGTCGATATATTTCTTATTATTTAATTTGCATGGAGAAAATAATTATAATAATAATATAGGGTTGTTGAGTAGTTCGATGAAATTCGGAAAGGAAGAGAATCAGGAGTAAAGTGGGAAGAGTACAAGAGGAAAATTGCAAAAGGGTACAATCTAAGGATTGTAAAAAGAGAATGTATAATGTGTGAGTGGAGATTTCACATATTTTTGAATTTCTTTTTCTAAAGTAGAAAATGGTTGTGAGGAAAATGACAAGAATTATGTTTGAAGGGAAGCACATGGATTGATTTGTTTGGATGATTATTGAGATGTATAAACTCCTTTTTTCATGCTCCCCACTTACCTCCCTTTAAGGGCTCTTTTTCCTTCTTCTTTCTAATGCCAACTTTATTCATTGAGCTAGAGTTTAGACTGATACTGGATTGTTAAGATTATTTACAAAATATTTGTATACATAATGCAACATAATATTGCATAACCATTCATTATAAGAAGACTAATATTAGAAGCTAATATATTCTCTCTTTTCTTTTTTTTTTTTTGTTTTTTCAACCATATATATTATATCTTCTATATAATCAAGAAACTCAAATGAGGTTTTATTTTACTATTCTTGAGAAAAAAGTGAGTGACAAAAGGGTTTAGGAGAGATTTTGGTGGCTTGGGAGATGGTGAAATGGAGCCACTTCTTTGTCTCCACATCAAATCTTCTCGGTGGAATTTAAAGAAAGAGTGTAAAAAGTTGTTAATGGTTTGTATAAATTAGTTGATCCACTTTTAAGTTTTTAACTTCTTACGATTTGGCAAGGAGGGAAAAAAAAAGTATATAAAAAGTGGGCCTATATAATGATAAGACAAAAGGAGTTCAAGAGTAGGGGAATAATGATATCAACATATAGCATTGGAATAGGATGTAGCTTGATTGATAAATAATTGTGAAAAAGACCACTCGTTTTTACAAAAGACATTCTCTCTCGATTAAATTGCTACTCTAAATTCACTTCTCATATCTAAAAATATCCATTCATGTATATTATCACAAAGGATTACTATTTACTAATATCATAAAAAATATAAAAGCTACTAGTGATAATTGCACGGGCTAAATATATATGTAATTATTATCTTTTGTAATAGCTAACTTTTTGTTAAGAATAAAATAATGATTCAAATACAGTTACTATTATTTTAGAGAAATTTTAATATGTTGAAATCCTTTTGATTTTTGTTTTAGAAATATGGCATACATTTTATTCAATTACGTTAATATACCGAAATTATAGAAAAATAAAATTATTAAGATTAAGATGATTTTTTTAATCCAAATTTTGTGAAGATACCAAAGTACTCTATTTTATATTTTCTATCATACATTTTTTGAAAAGAACTTCTACTTAGTGCTCCTATAAAGTTAAATAAACATTTTTATTTCAATAATATATTTTAACTGTTAAAAAGCAGAGTTGCAGTGGTTTCTAAATCATAAGATACTACTAAGAGGAGTTGAAAAAAGACGTAATGATCTAAATAAATTTAATCACCTCAATCTCAACATGCCAATGTAGAATCGATTTTCTGAATTTTTGCATGTATAAAAAGAATTTTAAAAGTGGTAGTAAATAATCCTTACAGTGAATATTTATTTAAAATTATATTTTGAAAGATGTTTTAAATTACCATTGATCTTGTTTTCTAAAGAATTTATTTGATGTTGTTGTGGTAAATATTTTAGAAAAGAAGAAAATAGAGGAGAAAAGTTATAGATGCAAAATTTACTTTAACATTTTCTAAAAATATGATGGTGTAAAGAAAAATTGACAGTTCAAACTCATAATAACTATAAAGGAAAAAGGAATAAAAATGAAAAGTTGGAGAAGAAAATTGAGGATAGTGAGATTTTGTTTTTATGGCTTGGGTTCGTTTAGTAGGCAAAAGAATATTAAAATAATATTTCCCTCAAATAAATTTATTTGTAGTTAACATTTTTTGTTTTGACACATCAGCAAAATGACATGTGTTAATAGGAGAATGAGGTAGTTTTCACTAAAGTGACTTCTGCTTTAATATATAAATATTTTATCTAACCAAGTGATTATTGCCTAATAATTACCATACTTGAGGAAGTGTCGCTATATGTTGGTCCATGCCACAAAGTGCGGAACTGCGAAGTTATTTCATTTGGCCAGTTGAAGATGGATCTGTTGACTTAAGCTTGGCTTGAGCAACAAGTAATTCTATTATTAAGGAAAGAGATAATATAGAGAATATTTAGGAGTTATCTAAAGATTATATGGAGATTATCTTGTTAGGTTTTTCTTAATAGAATAGGATTAGGGTTTTTGTTTAATAACCTATATATATGTACATCGAGCTTATTGATGTTATTATGAGAGGCTGAGAGATTGTTTTAGAGAACTTTAGGTTTTGAGCTTATTTTCCTAAAGTTAAATAAAGAAGAGTTATTTCTTTATATTCAATCTGACCTAAATATCGATTAAACTGAAACAATAATTGGTATCAGAGCCATCAGAAGAAATCGCAGAGAACCATGGGAGATCGAGCAGTTCTCAAAACTAATCAGTTGATGCCAAAGAATAAAGGAGGAACCTCTATCACATGTCTGATTCTGAACACAAGCAACTACACAGTATGGGCTATGAGGATGAAGGTGATTCTCAAGGTTAACAAAGTGTGGGATGTCATTGAAACAGAGGGTGAAGACGAAGGCAAGAATAATACTGCTATGGCTCTCTTGTTTCAATCGATTCATGAGACACTTATTCTTTAAGTAGGAGATTAAGATACAACTAAGAAAGTGTGGGATGCAATCAAGACAAGAAATATGGGAGCAGAAAGAGTAAAAGAAGCGAGACTTCAAACATTGATGTCAGATTTTGACAGGTTAAAGATGAAAGATACAAAAACAATTGACGAATTTTTCGGGAGAATACCAGAAATCTCTTCAAAGACTACATCACTTGGAGAAGTTATTGAAGAAACTAAACTTGTGAAGAAATTTCTGAAGAGTCTTCCACGGAAAAAGTATATTCATATTGTTGCATCACTAAAACAAGTTCTGGATCTAAAAGTCACAAGTTTTAAAGATATAATTGGACGTATAAAGGCATACGAAGAGAGAATTGGGGAAGATGCCCAAGAAGAGGAAGATCAAGGTGAAATCTTATACACAAAGACAGAGTCTCAGGCGTCATACAAAGACTACAATAAAGTAGGCATAAGAAGAGGCCATGGAGGTCGCGGTAGAGGAAGAGGCCGTGGATGAGGAAGAGATTTGTCACAAATTGAGTGTTTTTGATGTGAAAAAATCGGCCACTATGCTTCAAAGTGTCCAGATCGTTTGTTGGAATTACAAGAGACTCAAGAAGATAACAAAGATACAGACAAGCAGACAAGCTTATGTTGCATGAAGTTGTGTATCTTAATGAAGAAAAAATTGTACGAAGCAAATTTGAGACAAACAATGGAGAAGATGATGCATGGTACTTAGATAATGCAGCCAGAAATCATATGACTGGAGATAAACGGTACTTCTTAGTATTGGATGATACTATCACCAAAAAAGTCAGGTTTGGTGATGGTTCAAAAATCGATATCATGGGAAAGGCAACGATTGAGTTTCTTGATAGAAACGACAAGGTGAGAACTATAACAAACATTTATTACATCCCAGAGTTGAAAAGTAATATTACTAGCCTTGGATAAGCTACTGAAGCAGGATGTGATGTAAGAATGACAGGAGAAGACTTGATATGCATGCTCGTGAAGGAAAGATGCTGGTCAAGACTAAAAGATCAAAAATCAATTGTATAAAGTGATGGAGATCAAGAATGTTGTATGTTTAATCTCGAAAATCCTAGATGAGTTAAGTCTTATTCACGCATGCCTAGGCCACGTGAACTATGAGACGATCCAATTAAAGCTTGAAAGAGGACTTGTTATGAGTAACAAGAAACCGAAAATAGAGAAGAAGTTGTGCATTTCGTGTTTGATGAGAAAGAAAACAAGACAATTATTTCCAACCGAAACCGCATATAGAGCAAAGGAAGTGCTCGAACTTATTCATGGTGACTTGTGCGGTCCAATTACACCAAGTACTGCTCACGAAAAGAGGTATATATTTGTCTTAATTGATGATCACTCATGATATATGTGGTCCATACTACTAAAAGAAAAGAGTGAATCATTCAATAAATCCAAAGATTTCAAATCCATTGTCGAAAAAGAGACAGAAAAGAAGATCAAGACTTTTCGAACAGATAGAGGAGGAGAGTTCATATCTCAGGCATTTAATCTTGTATGTGACAAAACCGGAATTCAAAGACATCTTAATGCTACATATACTCCAAAACAAAATGGAGTGGTAGAAAGAAGAAATAAAACTCTGATGGAGATGACCAGAAGCATACTAAAACATATGAAGATGCCAAATAATCTAGGGGGGGGGGAAGCAGTAAGACACTCTACATATTTTTTAAATCGCTTATAAACTAGATAAAATAAATAGAAGACTCCATATAAAGCATTTAAAGGAAGAAAACCTAATATTTATCATATTAGGGTTTTTGGATGCATTGCCTATGCAAAAGTGGATGAACAGCATATCAAGAAACTTGATGATAGATCAAGAAGGTTGGTACATCTCGGAATTGAACCAGGCACGAAGGCTTATCGATTGGTTAATCCACAAAGTCGGAAAGTAATTATAAGTAGAGATGTGATCTTTAATGAGACAAAAGGGTGAATTGGAACACAAGTAACCGGGAAAAGAATGATGATCAAGACTACTTCACAATCGCATTAGGAGAGTATGGGAATCACGGATTTCAAGAGGAGCCATTGGGAATAGAAGCCCCTAACGAGAAAAATTCAGGTGATAATATCGTAGAATATGCCCCAGAGGCGGAAGAAGAGCTTGAATCCGAAGAAGAAGTAGAAGAGTTAGTTGATCAAGCTCTTACCGAAGCAAGAAGATCAAGTTGGATCATATCAAAATCGAAACATCTCAATGATTACATAGTTATAGCCGAGACAGAAGGAGAACAGTTACTCTTATCCTTAATGATGAGCCAAGAAGTTTTGTTGAATCTAAAAGGACAAAAGGGTAGATACTTGCATGTGAAGATGAGTTAAAATCAATTCAAAAGAATAATACATGGACTTTGGTAGATCGACCACAAGGTGCAAAGACGATCGGGCTAAAGTGGGTGTTCAAGATTAAAAGGAATTCTGATGGAACCATAAACAAGTATAAAGCAAGACTTGTAGCGAAAGGTTATGTTCAAAGGTATGGAATTGATTATCAAGAAGTATTTGCACCAGTAGCAAAAATAGAGACAGTCCGACTCCTTATGAATTTCGCAGCATCTAAAGGATGAGAGATTCATCATCTTGATGTGTAGACTGCGTTTCTTAATAAAGAGTTGAAAGAAACTGTCTATGTTGCTCAACCAGAAAGGTTCAAAATTAAAGGGTATGAAGAAAAATTTTACAAGCTAAGCAAAGCGCTATATGGTTTAAAATAATCACCCAAATCATGGAATGACAAGCTGAATCATGTCTTGAAGGAGTTAAATTTTAAAAGATGTTCAAAGGAGCCTTCTGTCTATCGAAAAAAGATACACCTAGAAACTCTTCTTGTTGCTGTTTATGTAGATGATTTGTTTGTGACAGGCACAAATACAACGATTATTAACGATTTCAAGAGAGAGATGTCCATATGATTTGAGATGAGTGATCTCGGAAGACTGATATACTACTTGGGAATCGAAGTTTGTCAAAGCAAAGAGGGGATAACTTTGAATCAAAGAAGATATGCTTTGAAAATTCTTGAAGAAGCAGGTATGAAAGATTGCAACATGACTCATGTGGAAACCCGTATTTTGACGAGGATTTTTTTTCGTTTTTGTATATATATTTC
>OVBE01003678.1:0-26118 GCA_900406425.1 Iberis pinnata
ATATTTTTTTTTGATGAATATATATATATATATGTATATATATCTCATAAAAAGATGAAATTTATATGCTGGTTATTTTTTATATTTGAAATTATTATTTTATATTTAAAATTATTATGATAATCAAATAAATTCAATAAACAATATAACTATTATTTAAATTCGTTTTAATACTTTGATAACTTATTTTATCTTATTTAAAAAATTTTAAATAAAATTATTAAACTAATACAATAATAAAATTATTTGAATCAATAAAGAATAAACAAATTAAATACTTTTTCTTAATAATATAGTATAGTGTTACATGAAATATCATTTAAACCAAAAAATAGTTAAGAGTAATTTAAATAGATTACAAATTTAATAGTTAAAATTTTTTTTAATAACATATCAAATGGAATATATATTTTTTTCTTTTATAATTTTCTAAAAAACATATGTTGTAAACATCTTTATATTTACTTTTGTCCCGTAATAAATCATGAATATTAAAATATGAACGTGAATTATTCTTATAAAATTTGGATCAAAAAACATTTATTATGTGTAAAGAATTATCTTCGGCTAGCACAGTAAATGATTGTAACCAATGTTTTATTCCTTTAATGCAACTCAGGAAATCATCTATGAAGCTCCTATTTAATAAAAAGAAACCACACTTATCCCAATCTAATCTAATGCCCTAACTATATTAATGAAAATTTGGAATTCTGGTTTTACCCTTAGTAATATTTAATAGAAAAAGCAAGGTATCAATATATTTTTCCTATCTCTCCTCTCTCCTCTCCTCTCTCCCCTCTCATCTCTCCTCCCTCCTCTAGCGATAGAAGAAATTGATCCCCTCTCTCTTCTCAGGTGAAATTTCTTCAGGATCCAGATCTCTTCTCCTCTGAATGCAACTCGAATCCCTGTCAATTCAACTCATCTTCCCCTCCATCTCGGTGAGTCTCAACTGCGTCTTCCCTCTTCCCCTTTCATTTTCACCGTTGTAGCTCTCTCATAATCTCAATTTATATTTTTAAATGCAATGTTCTCAAATTTTGTTGTTTGGGCATTTAGAATTGAACTTAGAATTGATATTATAATTATATATCAAAGTGATACATGTGTAATTAGAATAGATTCAACTTGAAATCATCCAACTCTCATCCATCCAATTTGCGTTTGTATAAACTGAAGTTATGTTGAATTGGTAATACTGGTAATACGACGATAATACTGAGGAATAAGGTCTAATTATGTAACATTGGTAATACCCAATTATACTAAGTTATAAGGTGTAACTAGGTATAATTGGTAATACTAAATGAGACAGTATAACTAGTAATACTAAGAAAAACTGGGTAGAATTCGGTAACTCTGGGTAATAATACAGACAATTCTTATCAATGGAAATTTAAATTTTGTAAAACCAGTAATAATGTGATGTTGCGAATTGATTGTTTTTATGATTCCAGAATAAGCAACATGATAAACATATATTGTGATTATGGAGGAAGTTATATAACGACCGAAGATGAGGATAAATGGATTTTTGGAGGTTACACCTACATTTTAGCGTTTAAGAAATCTATTGAGGAGATTTCTTACTTGATGCTAAGAGCGAGGATATGCATAAAGGTTGATGTAGATGAGAGTAAGAAAGAAAAAGGGGCAGTAAAAGGTTTGGAGAAGTGGTTTCAAGGCAACACGAGTAGTCATAGTTATAAATTATGTATTTCTTCTAAGATTTATAGTTTGTATAACTGGAAATATTGAGTTTTGTTATTGTAATACTATTAACATTTACAATTATAACTACTATTAACCTATGTATTTGCACTCATTAAAGTTAATGATAGCAATTTTAAAAATTATTATGTCTTCAAATTGTAGTATTATCAATATTTATTTTGAAATATTACAGTATTTAAAATTACTAATTAATTGTACTATATATTTATATTAACATAAAAATACCATTTATATTTTTTATGGATCTATTAAAACAAGAATACCATTTATTATAGGTTTTATATATGTTAAATAAATTACTAGTTAAGAAAAATACTCAACATACATAATATACTTTTAATAACACTTTCTTTGGATTAACCACAATATAATTCAAAACAAATTAAAAAGATGTTTTAATAAATATGAATGTACATATATACATGAAATGTCTATTTATAAACTCATGTGATGAGTAATACTACTAATTTATAAGTTAAGATATGGTAATACTAATTATACACGAAATCATCAAAAGAAATACCGTGAACAAGTAGGTAATACTAGAATACTGGATAATACTGTATTGTAAATAAGTTTTTTGTTTATAAAATCATCCAATGCCATTTCTTAACACTTAAAATCAGGAAAATTGTAAAACAATTATTTAAAACCAATTATTATAAGTTTTTTTATTTAAAAGCAAATTTAGAATTTTTTTGTTTGCTCTTAATTTTCGGAATTTTTTATTTTCATTTAAAAGAGTTTTATCTCATTTTCCACTAATTTTTCCTTTATTTCCAAATCTCTTTCCCCTTTTCCATCTTTTTCGCTCTCGTTAGTATTGCTGAAATACGTTTTTTCATTTCAAAAGTTTAAGAAATGGATATGAAATAAATGTTCAGATAGGATTTGGATGGGGAAAATCTGGATGCAGAGGTGGCGGGCCGGTTGGAAGGCATTCGTATTGCAAAAAACTGCCCATCACTATCTCATCTTCTTTTTGCTGATGATAGTCTATTCTTCTGTCGAGCGACCCTAGCTCAGTGTCAGGAAATTGCACGTATACTTCAAATTTATGAGGCTGCCTCGGGTCAATGTATAAATCTCGACAAGTCAACGGTTACCTTTGGGAAAGCTATTCCCGTCCAAGATCGCATGCTGTTAAAATATCGCCTTAACATCCTTTCTGAAGGAGGTCGAGGTAAATATCTAGGGATCCCAGCACAGTTGCAGGGCTCCAAAGCGCAAATTGTTGCATATGTACGCGAGCAATTAAACAACCGTATAAATGGATGGTCCTCGAGGTTTCTATCGAAAGGTGGAAAAGAGGTTCTGATCAAATCGGTAGCCCAGGCTTTACCAACGTATATAATGTCTTGTTTCCACCTTCCTATGACGCTCTTGCAAAAGCTTTCAAGTGCTGTGGCAGATTACTGGTGGAGTACATCAGGCAAGTCCAGAGGGATTCATTGGGTGGCGTCGAATAAACTGTGTTTGCCTAAGAAGTGGGGGGGGGGGGGCNTTGTTTAATAAGGCCTTTTTAGCAAAACAGATGTGGCGATTATTCGCAAAGCCAGATTCGCTCATTGCACGTATTTTCCAATAAAGATATTATAAGAATGGCTGCATCTTTAAAGCTCCAAAACCCACCCGACCCTCATATGGTTGGAGAAGTATTTTGGGGTCACTGCCTCTTCTCTCTTTGGGTATGCGTAGAACGATTGAAACATGCCAAACCACAACTGTATGGACAGACTCGTGGGTGCCGGCAGGATTACCTAGACCAGCTTCTAGCTTTAAAAATGACGTGCAACCGGATTTACGAGTATCCGATTTAATGATTCCCAATACATCTAGCTGGAATGTTCCCTTGTTAAAGGCGCTAATAAATAAGGAGGGTATCCCGTTTATCCTCTCGATCAGACCGTCACTCTCTGTAGCGGATAGTTTTTGTTGGCACTTTTCGAAAACAGGCAACTATTCCGTAAAATCGGGATATGAGGCTGCTCTAGATGCGTACAACACCCATACCGGGGGTTGGCCTGACCAGCCGTCTTTAGCTCCACTTATCGCAACGGTTTGGGAAATTAGAGCACCAACGAAACTGAAGCACTTTCTTTGGCAAGTGCTAACCGGAGCGCTGGCAGTGAATGATCAGTTAGCAAAACGAAAGTTGCGATGCGATGACTTTTGTGCACGATGTGGCGGTACAATGGAATCTATAAATCATGCCCTTTTCTTATGCCCTCCGGTGCTACAAGTTTGGGCATTATCCACTGTTAAAAGTCCAGTTGGGACCTACCTCACAGACAGTCTCTATCAAAATATGCATTTTTTGCTATCCGCAACGGCATCTGAACCAATGTCTGAAAACAGTATAAAAATTTTCCCATGGAATATCTGGTATATTTGGAAGGCACGGAATGCAATGTGCTTTCGAAATCTATCATGGGCTCCTCTGGATACCCTAGACTTAGCAAAAAAAGAAGCGTTGGAATGGCTATCAGCCAACTCAACGGCAAATGTCCCAAGTTCCACTACGGTCTTGGCAAGAGACGAACATGCCAATGCAACTCCGACTATCACTAGTGGTTGTTGTATTGATGGTTCATGGAAGTCAGGTGATACTTTGAGCGCCATAGGCTGGGTTGTTTTCTCCGAAACCGGAAAACCTATTTATATGGGTTGCGCTGACATTCGTCAGGGGATGTCTCCACTACACACGAAATTACTGGCCTTATTATGGGCGCTTAAATGTGTTCACAACCTGTCTATCACGTGCCATAATTTTCTCACAGACTCAACGGATCTGATTAAGCTTCTGGATAATCCCACGGAATGGCCGATTTTTGCAGCAGAGATTGCGGAAGTGCATGGGTTGAAGCAAAGTGGTCTACATTTCAGATTGACTCACTGTGGTTGACATTTGAATGGTAAAGCGGATTATCTCGCCAAAGGGGCAAGGGAAAGGAAGATTTTGTCCTCCTATACTGGATCTACACCACCTTCGTGGTCTGGTGATTAATTATTGTTCCAAATTGTTTCTCTTTTTATTTTTGTTGTAAAAAAAAAAAAAAAGAATTCAATTGGGCAGAATTTAATTGGGGGGGGATGTTAGTAAATATCAGGTTTTTACTTGGATAAATCTGTAATTTTATATTTTTTCATTTAAAATAGGGACCCTTTAAAATAATTAAAACTTAAAATCTGTTCAATTGGAAGGATTTTATCCCATGCGACTTCAAGTTGTTGGTAGTAACTAGTAATCAGAACACTAGGTATTAACTTCCATACTGAGTAGGCCAAGTTTAATATTCGAACTGCCAACATAACTAATGTTATGACCAAAAGATTATTATTATTAATATATTGTCTCAAACTAGTAAAGTAAAGGAGTTTAGGTATGTTTGGGATTCAAATGCTGAAAAAGAAACTAGTGTAATCAAAGCTCATTCTTCGTATTTCCTTCGCTGGATGTTTCGCCATTCACAGCAACAAGCTCAGTATCGAAAATCAGTGTCGCTCCACCTGCAATCAGCGCACATTCACTCAGTTATTCATTCACTGTTTGCAGAAACAATCTACTAGCCAAGTATAGTCACCATAAAATAGCATACCTGGAATCTTCGGTGGCGAGCCATTATCACCATACCCAAGTTTAGATGGGATTTTGAGCTTTCTCTTCTCACCTACACAAGCTCCAAGTAAACCCTGGTCCCATCCTGCAACATTAAAATACCATTGCAATAAATGAAAATCAACGACAAAAGGGCACAAGAGATGCTATTGCTACACACCTTTGATGACTTGACCACTTCCAAGCTCAAACTCAATAGGGTCACCCCTCTCGAAACTTGAATCAAACACAGTTCCATCAGTTAACTTTCCCTGAAAGAGAGTAATTATAAGAGACTCTTCTTTTATCTCAATCAATCAGAACAGTGTCAGGACTCAGGCACATTATAACTTACCCGATAATGAACCTTGATCTTATCCCCTTTGTGAGCTTGAAGATCGCATTTTTGAGGCTTGAACTGCAAAAAGGAACAAATGAGAATACAGTTTCATAACCAACACGAGTATGGAACTCCATTTACAATTTGCTTCTTCTACTTTCCGGAGTTACAAAGCATACAAGATTTTTGTCTTTTTCAAAAGAAAACCTAGAAATTGAACTACGTAATCATGAACACTATCATCTTCTAATTTTTGACTCTTCACATTGAGAATCAATTGCTTCCATAAGTACGAAAAAATTTAGTACTGATGAGAGAAGTTATTATACACCTTAACACCAATCTGCAACTCTGTCACATCTCCTGACTTCTTCGCATAAGCTACAGAAAATCAAGGGAGATCAGATCGATGGAATCCAGAATGATCTGGAAGACGCTAAACGAAAATGATTATTTACCTAATGTTAGAACAGAAAACAGAAGCAAAACTCCAGCAACTTTCATGGCGGATGTAGAAGTCATCGTCTTCGATCTCTCAGATCTGTTTGTTTTCGAGGTACTTACTCCTTCACAAAGATGAGCTGAGCCTATATAAGCCCACTTAGACCATACCATTTGTACATCTTACTAGTTTTTTTTTTTTTTTTTTAACATCATTTTTTTCACCTCCACTTATTAATTCAACATTCATATACATTCCAATGGTTTCAACATCCTTTTTTTACTCTACAATATCTTTTACATTTTTTTTTATTTTGTTTCATTTTTTTCTATTTTGATAATTATTTATTAACAACAAATATCTATTAATATCAAATTTAAATAATAAAACCCGGGAAATTGAGTTGCTTTACCACTCAAACCATTTTCAGTATCCATCGGAGTAGAAGAAAAAGACGGTGGTTGTGAAACGGCATCATTGATGCATAGTATGGATGATACTTTAAAGTAGATGATGGCATAGGAAAATTTGGTGGAAACCCATAATTTGTGACATTTTGGAGTTGATTAAAAGATGGATTTTGAAATTGATAAGTTGGAATTTAGGTAAGAAAATGAATAATTAGTAGAATTTTGTGTAAGATTATTATATGAATCCATTTCACAAATGAGTTTTTAAAGATATAAAAAGAGTTTTTAGGAGAAAATTAGAGAAATACAGTAAAATAGAGTTTTCTTCTCTGTTTAAATGAAGTGAAAATGATCTTGATTTATAGAGTTTTTAAAATGATGAATTTTCATATAAAATTTATAAAATAAAAATTATTTAATTCACAATAATTGATCTTAAATGGATAAGGTGAGATAAAAAAATATAAAAAAAATCTCAACAGCCAATCATAATCCATCATGTGATTTTTTTGTTTTTTTTTAAATTGTCTCGCCAAAAAAATGTGTGCAAGGAAACACTCTCCTATCAAAGTAAGGCATGTGGCATGTGTGGGGCTAAAATTTGAGTTTTCAACTAGTTGAAGCCACATCATATTTCAACACTCCATTAGAGCAATTTTTTTTCTTTCACCTAGTTGAATCTAAAGTTCAACTACCCATTACAAGTAGTCTAAAGAATTTTGTAATTTTAGCATACATAACCTGAACACCGGATTACAAAAGAAAAAACATCAAATTTTACAATTTATTTCGGTTGCATGAGCTTCGGCGATTATTAGTTCGATATTTTAGGTTTCTTCGAACATTCCTTATCTGCCTTCTGCGGCAAGCCACCACCGGTAGATGGCTGAGCCTCCGCCGGGTTCATCCTCCTCGGCACCAGCGCAGGCTATCTCCGCTGCTCCAGTCACAAAATCTCCTTGGAAGTCCCCAAACGGAACATCATCTTCTCTTGATTTGAACAATGTTATGTGACAAGCCCATCAAGTATCTTTTCCAGTATCTCACGGAGTGGTCACTGCCACCGTGCCTCAACAGCTACGTGACGACCCACAACCACTCTGGTCCAAGTTCCTTGTTGGTTACTTTGTCAGAGATGCTCCACGTATTGGCAAAATTCATGCAACTGTCAACCGTCTTTGGAATCGTGACGACAAAGGAGTAAAAATTGATGTGCAATTTATCAAAGTCGACACGCTTCTTTTTCTCATTGAATCTTCTGACCTTCGACAAAGCATCTGTCGTAAATGGTATTGGCACATCTCCGATATCCTCCTCGTAGTCCAAGAGTGGACTCCATCAAAGGCTAACGAGAAACTGAACCTCACAACTATACCTCTTTGGGTTGATTTTAAAAATGTTCCTGATTATTTGTTTTCCCACGCAGGACTAAGATTCTTAGGTGACATTGTTGGTAGCTCACAACGATTGCATCCCACCACGGAGAAGTGTATGCGTTTTGATGTAGCTCGTGTTATGGTCGTTACAAACTTCGACAAGGAACTCATTGAGGAGATACACTTGGATGGAATTGAAACACCGGTTCTCATCTCTTACCCGTGGTTACCAGCTCGATGCTCCTCTTGTAATACATGGGGACATAAGGTTTCAGATTGCAAGAAGAAGAATTCTCAACCAAGCCATGACACGCCTTCAGCTGACTCACAAGCACATCAAACTATGCTTAATGCCCATGTTCTTGATAACGTTAATAACAAAATAACTAATCACTCTACCAATGTTGATTCAGGTGTGCAAATCCTGCTACTTACCAAAACTCTGGTCTCAAAGCACACCACTACGAATCAGCTCACAAATACGGACCATGCCTCATCTCAAGAACACTTACTTACTGATATTCCAATCAATGATCCAGCCTTGGAGATTGTCGCTCCCACAACAGACACTATTCCAACCGTAATCACTTCGTAATCACTTCGCTAGTTGCTTCATCGCACTCTGCCGGTGGTCCTACCAGTCAAGACTTAGAGTGGTTTACCGTGTCACGATCTGGCCGCGCTTCATCCCTTTCACCATCTAAATTAGCTTCGGCTACAAAAACATATGCTGAAACGTTCTTACTTTCATCTCGGTTTTCTGTTTTGGCAGCTACAAATACACTTTAGGATGACAAAGAGGAGGGACAGTTAACAGATAACGACAACTACATTCCCAAGGAAAACGTCACTGCCTCTCGATACAGCACTTGTACAAAACTAAAACAACATGATCAGCCGACAATCACCCATAAAAAAATCAAGCAAGTGGTCAACAAAAAACAACATCACGTCTCCTCCCGGAGACAATAATGAATATGTCAATATTTTCTTGGAACACAAGGGGTTTTAATCAGCCCCTAAATCACTCTATTGTTCGGCACTGGCTTCGTGCCACTAATCAACAATTTGGTTGCTTACTAGAAACGCGCGTTTTGTTTCGAAACTATCCTCGTATCTTGCAATCTGCCCTTCCAGGGTGGAACGAAATTCACAATTATTCTGACAATCACCTTGGTAGAATATAGGTTTGTTGGAAAGAGGGAGTTATTGTTACTCTTCTTCTTATCACTTCTCAATTAATTACAGTCTTGGTTACGCTTGAATATGATGATATTGTCCTCATTTCTTGTGTCTATGCTTCCAATTTTCAGGCCGATCGTATGCTTTTCTGGCAGGCACTTATCAAGAGCCGTCGCATTTATGGCCCTTCCTCCATTCCTTAGATCATTATGGGCGATTTTAATGAGATCCTTTCAACCAATGACCATTCAAATCAGATTCATGGTCAACGTCTTCTGGGAATGTTGCATTTTCAAGAGCTTGTCAACATATTGGATCTCGTGGATTTACCGTATCTGGGGCCTCGATACACTTGGTCAAACCACCGAGCAAATGACCCCATAGCAAATCTCTAGCAAATGACTCGTGGGTGCTGTTTTTTCTGAGATCATACGCGATGTTTGAAGCAAATGGAGTCTCCGATCATGCCCGATGCATTATCCACCTTTCCTCTCATATCTCTACTGCTCTGAAACCTTTTAAATTCAACAATTTTATAACTGAGCACCCATATTTCTTGCAGGTTATTGGTACAACATGGAGTGACGGTCTCTCTCTACATCATTCTCGACTGACTTTGCAACTTTTCCACACCCGTCTCAAGATGCTCAAGCACACGATTCGCCATATAAACCGTATCCACTATAGTGATATCACAAGGTGTACTCGGTCAGCCTACGATCACTTATGTGTGTGTCAGGCTCACGCTCTATCTGATATGTCTTTGGCTAACACGGTCACCGAGGCTATCGCGGCAAGGAGTTGGTCTTCTCTTACAAGTGCGGAAGAGCGTTTATACCAACAAAAGTCTAGGATAACGTGGCTTCACCATGGTGACCGCAACACGAGCTACTTTCATAGAATTGCATCCTCGAGATCCAGCCAAAACTCTATCAAGCGTCTACTGTTGCCTTCGGGTCATATTACAACTGATCTCCCGGAAATCAAAGCCGAGGCTATCCGGCATTTTGAGACTTTTCTTAACCAACCCCATATAATTACTCCCGTTGATTTTCATGTTCTTTAGAGTCTCCTTACTTATCGTGTTTCATTATCTGCAGGTGCGCACCTGACGCAACTGGTTCTAGTCGACGAGATAAGAGACACACTATTTTCAATGCCGTCCAACAAAGCCCAAGGTCCTAATGGCTACACCACCAAGTTCTTTAAAGCTACTTGGCCTGTTATTGGCCCCGATTTCATTACAACCATTCAATATTTCTTTATTTTCGGGTTTCTCACTCACGGGACCAATGCAACATTAATAGCGTTGATTCGAAAAGGTGAAGACCCACAAACCATAAAGGACTACCGACCCATCTTTTGCTGCAATGTCATTGATAAGGTCATCTCCAAAATCATTGCTAATCGCCTTAAAATTCTTCTACCGGAGTTTATAGAACCAAACTAGAGTGCGTTCATCAAAAATCGTCTTCTTTTGGAAAATTTACTTCTAGCAACTGAGCTTGTCAATGACTATCATAAATCCACTATCTCGCCTTGATGTACATTAAAGCTTGACATCACCAAAGCTTTTGATACGGTCGATTGGGGGTTCATCCTATCCATTCTCCACACTCTCAACTTCCCTCCATAGTTCACTCACTGGATTCATCTCTGCCTCGTGACGACCACTTTCTCCATCTCGGTAAATGGAGAGACGGCAAGCTACTTCTCTAGTACCCGCGGTCTCCGTCAAGGTTGTGCCATTTCACCTTATCTTTATGTCATAGCTAATAATGTTTTTTCTAAGCTTTTAAATGCAACTGCAGAAAATGGACAGATCGGCTACCACCCATGGTGTAGGGACCTAGGACTCACCCATATTTATTTTGCAGATGACATGTTAGTGTTCTCAGATGGTTCCCCAGCCTCTCTTTAAGGGATTTTGCAGGTTTTAGACTCCTTCGGTAATGCATCAGGTCTCTGGGTTAATCTTTCCAAATTACCAGCTTTCCTAATAGCTAATCTAGACCCTCAATTATATCACTTGATCATGACACATGGGATTCCCCTAGAGCAGCTACCTATTCATTACCTGGGGCTCCCTCTGACAACCAAGCGACTAACATCAGCTGATTACCTCCCTCTTATTAATTGTGTTCGTTCAAAGTTTAATTCATGGGCTTCAAAGTTTCTCTCTTATGCTGGTAGATTGCATCTCATTCAGTCAGTGATTGTGAGTATGGTTAGTTTTTGGCAATCGGCTTTCCGCCTACCTCGGAACTGTCTCTGCACTATCAATAGTTTATGCAGTAACTTCCTTTGGACCGGTTCCCCATCAAACTCTACCTCCGCCAAGGTAAGTTGGGAGGATGTTTGTAGACCTAAGGCGCAGGGTCAGGAGGAGACCAATGAAAACCCGCATAGAAGTGGGGTTAAAACTTGAGAAGAAAGACCGGAAATGCCAAAAGTGCAGTCTAAAGGCTTCGATCACACCTAATAAATAGAAACAATGAGAAAGACCTTCTAACAACACCAACCACCCAAAAAACCGACTAACGATTTAAACTAAAAAGGGTTACAATGAAAAATCAAAACTAGAACCATGATAAAAAGCCACCAAACAACCTAAGACCAAGGAAGAGCCAAATAACACATACGAATCCTTAAACTAAAATCACATCAAGCCAAGCAGCAAAAAGAAACCACCAATACACTGTTAGCAAAGCAAGCAAACCCCAACCAATCATGAACCACAAGCCCTCAAAATAGATTTCTTAAAACAAATTGTACGGCACTCAACAGGAAGAGCTAGAGCGGATTTGCGAAGGCACCAGAAGTGGCATGTGATTGTTTACAAAGGAGAAAAGAAACCCGTGCCGGATAGGTGGAAGGAAGAAGATAAAGACCAGGGGAACCGATGCCCGTTGCCAGACAACTGCTTCTTCTGGGAACAGACCACCATTAGATGCCGTAAACAAGATCTCCACGGTCACTACAACTATAACGTGGAAAAACCACTACTGTTGGAGACAAAAGATGACAACAAACTATGGAAGATAAGGGAAAGGAAAAATCGGTGGGCAGCAGACGCCAGCGAAAGGCCCGTTGCTGTCGCCAAGATTGATATTCGATTAGGGTTTGGGCACTATTATATAAAGTCTCGAGCTATCTTTATCAAAAGTTATCAATACAAATTAAAAATGAGGTACATCTTACTAGTTATATTATGAAAATTACCACTTAATTTTATGATGTCTCGTGCTGTGCACGTGATAAGTTTAATAGAAAAATAGAAATTTTTAAGTTTTGAAAAATTGTTAAATCTATGAAATAGTTTAAATCTATTTTATAGCATAGTGAAAATTATAAATATTATTAACATAAAGTTTTAATCATTACAAAAGTAAATTATTATATTTTTATCATGTTAAAGTTTTTAAAGTTAAATTTATTATCAAGTTCATAAATTAATTAATATTTTTAAATTTTGAAAAATAAAAATATTTACTATATATTTTTTATGTCATGTCTATTGTGGTCCAAAGACAAATATGACAAAAAGTGTATGTTATGAAGTTAATTATTACATTAAAATTTAATAAATATAAAACATTCTAGTTTTTTGTTATGCTTGATTTGATTATTGATTTTAACCAAAAAATTGAATTAACTAAAATAAAATTTTAAATTAAAAGTTTATAAATATAAGTTTTGCTATGATAATTTATCATTTTTAATATATTTATATTATGTTATTAGTCCACTACTTTTTTTTTATATTTGATGCGAGGTTTTACAAAAATAGATTATGTAGTAGTTTTCCAAATTTGAAAACTTTTAATCACGACATATGTAGAAAAAATTATTATTATTAATTTACCATTATATAACTATTAGTTTTTATTTTCAATAAAAAGTATAAAAAATAAAAAGTATAGAATACAAACAAACATATGTATTTAAGTGAATATTCAAACGTTCTTATTCAAGATGCATTATTAAATATATCAATTTAAAAAGGATACAAAAATTATAATAAATATATCCAAATAAATTAAAATCTCAACAAATTATAGAGCCCTTATGTAGAACTAAAATGCTTATTCTTTAATATATTTAAGATATACTTTAATTCCGCCCACACATAAATTCAAATCTAATGGTATATATATATATATATATATATTTTTTTTTTTTAAAACAAGATTTCAAATTGGAAGTTGAAGAAAGTATCCTTCATATCTAACTCCTATATATGTACTTAAAGATTAATTTCAATTTTAAACAAATTTTGGTGCACTAAGTGATTTAGATAAATTTATGGAATCAAATTTATAATTTAAATGTGATGAATATTATTTTTGATTTAATGGTTTAATTGCAGAAAACATGATTTATCAAGATCTATATATAGTACAAAAATTTTCAGTTTTTTTTTTGTTGAAACCGAATTTGATAAAATAAATGATAAATATAATTCTTTTGGTGTGGTTTAAGTGACTTAATCTAGATCAAAATATAAAAATATGTTTAATTCGATATTTTAATGCAACTTGTGGGTTATTCCAAATTGTTGAGGTGATCATGAAATGCTAAAAGACAAGATTTTATATGACAGAAGGGATTCTGATCAGCGTACATAGGGGTGGGCGTTCGGTTTTTGGTTCGGGTTTGGTTCGGAAAATTCGGTTAGGGGTATATAGGAACCGTTCGAGTTATTTAAAAATTCAGTTCGGATTCGGTTCAGATCCATTCGGGTTCAGATTGTTTTTTTTCATTTTTATTAGGTACCAAAATGGAACCGAAACTCTAAAATATCCGTAGAAAATCCAAATTATTCGAACAACTTAGCTAAAATCCAAGTTAATCGAGTCAAAAAGCCAAAATATCGGATAAAAATCTATAAATATCCTAGGTACATTAGTAAAAACCTATTTTTTCTACCTAAAATTTTAACTATCCGATCACAATTACATATATAGTCATATATATATGACTTTTTCGGTTATACTTTCGAGTTTCGGTTTTTCAGGTTGAGATATATAGGAACCGTTCGGGTTATTTGGAAGAATGTTTCAGTTTTGGTTTTTTTGGTTGGGTTTCGGTTCGGATTTCGAGTTTTGATTTATATGCCCAGCCCTAAGCGTACATGTCTTCCCTCTGATTTCATCAATGAGTAAACAAAAATATAATACTCTTAGAAATATATCAAATCTATAAGGCATCTTTATATTATAAGACATAGACCTATATAATTACAAGGCATTTTTATATGGTTTTAAATACTAGGAAATTTTTTAATGTGGAGAAAAGGCATTTTTTATATGGTTTTAAATACTAGGAAATTTTTTAATGTGGAGAACACTTTCTGCAACTATTAAATATAAATGAGACATTGTAATTAATGTGACTTCTAGCGGTATTGTTTCATTTTTGTTAGAAGATGATATAATTGTAAATTTTAGATTTGTTATACCTATTAATCGAAATGATTTTACTACATCTTTTATGAAGAGAAATTCACACATCTTGCAAATTTGGTAAATGAAGCGTCCCTAATAATATGAGATGAAACTTCAATGACGAATAAGTATTGTTTTGAGTCGAGGAATAGGAGTTTGTCTAATGTTATTGGTATAGTGGATGGTAAGCCTCTTGCTGGAAAGGCAGTGGTGTTTGAAGGTGATTTGGGACAAGTACTAGGAGTTGTAGATGGTATTGTGAAGAAATAATATTATCAATTGTTGACATCACTAGACACCCTCCACCCAATTATATATATCCAATTATTTTTCCCTCAACTTAAACTTGTATACCTCATTACCTGACCACCCAAATTTTTTGATTTCATCAATGTCCCACCTTGACGATTAATAAGCCTAATTTGCAATTTATCATTAATAAATTGCAATAAAAATCATGATTAAGGTTACTTAATCTAAACCAAACCGGTTACTTATCTTAACCCAAACCAGATTTTATACTCTACTCAATCCTAACATTACATAACCCGACCCCTTTTATTTTAAAAGTTAAAAATTGATTTGCGTTTTTTCTAGGGTTTGTTCTTGAGGAGACAAGTTTGAAGGGAGATTTGGAGATGAGTAGAAGCAATTTAAGCAGAGTTGGCGCATGAATCTTTCTAAAAAGCATGCTGGCTTGGTCTAAAGTGGATTGGATATCTTTTAGCTCCAGTTGGCACGAGCTGATAAGAGAGGTGAGTGGTGGGCTTGACTAATGTGATGTGTCGACCAAAAGGTATTTCTTCTATGCGCATAGGTGAGCTCGGGTCTTGGCCGAGCTAGTGGACCGAGTTGGGATATTTTGGCTCGACATAAAATTCTTCTGTACGTGTCTTGGCCAAGCTGTCCAACTGAGTTAGGCAATTTGGCTTAATGTGCTTCGGGTTGGCTCGGGTTTTGGCCGAGCTGTCCAACCAAGTTAGATCTTAGGCTCAACGTGTCTTTCTTTAGCTTGGTCCTCAGCCGAGTCATATGGCCAAGCTTGGTCATATTGATAAACATGAAGTGCTTGGGCTCGGGTTTTGGCCGAGATTTTTGGCTGAGTTGGAGAATATGGCTCGGCAAAGTCATTCTTGGCTTGGTTATAGCCGAGCTACATATCCAACTTAGTTCCTTAACCTTCTTTTTCCAATACCAAGTGTCCAAGACATGATCTTATTGTAGCTAAACACCAAAACTAAATAAAAACTCAAAAGTGTTAAAAGAAAAACTAACAAATTAACAGAAAACTATATATATTATGATAAACATGGGAATTTCCCCCCTCCCCCCCCCCCAAGTGAGCTTGTTTAAAGTCATTAAAGTTGACTTCCTGATAATTTCTTATAGACCTTGAGAAGGTTTCCTAAGGAGAACTGAGGTCCCTTATGAAATGACTCTATCAGCTAAGTAAGGTTTGATCTTTTGCCCATTGACATTAAACTCATCTCCAGACTTTGTAACTAAAGTTATGGCTCCGTAAGGAAACACTTTCTTGATTGAGAATGGACCATACCATTTTGACTTCAACTTTCCTAGAAATAACTTGAGTCTTGAATTCAAAAGGAGCACATGATCACCAGCTTTAAATTCTTTAACCAAAATTTTCTTGTCATGGAAGGCTTTGGTTCTTTCCTTGTAAACCTTGGAACTCTCATAAGCTTCAAGTCTGATCTCCTCAAGTTCATGCAGATACATTTCCCTCTTTTCTTGAGCTATGGGGATGATAAGGTGTTGCCACCTTTTGCTTCACCCTATACTTCTTTAATAAATTCTCAAACAGCTTGTTGATGAAATGATATCTCCCATCACTTATGATCACTCTTTTGGAATTCCAAATCTGGGAAAAATTACATTCTTGAACAACTTTAGGAATACCCTTGCATCATTGGTTGGGCATGCAATTTCTTCAACCTAATTGGAGACATAATCAAAAACTATCAGAATGTAGCTATTTCCAAATGATGGAGGGTTGAAAGGTCCCATGAAATTAATATCCTAAACATCGAACACTTCCACTTCCATAATTGGGTTTTGAGGCATTTCATTCCTCATTCCAATACTTCCTGCCCTTTGACAAGGATCACACTTAGAAATGAAACTATGTGTGTCCTTGAACATGGTTGACCACGAAAGACCAACTTGTAAAACCTTTTGAACAATCTTGAATATTGCAAGATGCCCTCCATAGGTAGAACCACGTCAATGCTCCAGAACTCCTCTCACTTCTTCTTCTTCTTCAGCAATGCATCTTCTAAGCAATCCATCTAAACCCTTCTTGTAGAGAAAATGATCGTCCCAATAGTAGTGATTTACATCACTTAAGAATTTCTTCTTCTGGTAAACATCAAAGTTCTCTGGTAGTGCTCCACAAACCTTAAAGTTAACCAAATTTGCATACCATGGCGTTGCTTTTGTGGTAGCCACTTCTTCCTCTAATAATGCACAAGTGTGGATCATCATGATTTGTTCTTCAGGCATTGAATCACCAATTGGGACTAATCATCAATTCATATCCTACACAAATGATCTGCTACCCCATTCTCGATTCCTTTCTTGTCCACTATCTCCATATCAAACTCTTGCAATATGAGGATCCATCTTGACAGCCTTGGTTTGGTATCCTTCTTAGCATAAATATGCCTTAATGTTGAATGATCTGTGTAGACAACAACCTTAGAACCAACCAAATAGCTTATGAATATCTCAAATGAAAAAACATATGCTAGTAACTATTTCTCTGTTGTTGCATACTTCGCTTGAGCTTCATCCATTGTTCTACTAGCATAGTAGAAACATTTAGTGAAGCTTAGGAGCAGTTCAAGGGCTACACTTTGCAGTGTATACATCATGGGTTCACCAATGAATCCCTTTTTAGCACACTTTATAGAGGATCTCTCCCTAAGATCATAATGTTACTTGACACAACAAGCAATGAGAGTTTTCTAAATCAAGCTGTTGAAGAAGGATGGAGTTAGTTGAAAACTTAGCACAATATTATGGGAACTACAATGAGGACTATGATAGAAATTCTAGGGGAAGTGTTGATTCTGAGGAAAAACATAAGAAGGAGATCAAAGCTTTGAATGATAAATTAGATACGTTTCTTTTAGTAACAACAATAACAAGTACACTTTATTGATGAAGATAAAGAAGCTCAACCTGAGGATGAGGTGAATGCTCAGCCAGAATCAACATGGATACAACAAAGGCTACTCACAACAAAACAAGCCATTAATTCCACATGGACAGAATCAACACTTTGTTCCTCACTAACAAGTTCAACATGGTTTCCAACAACAACCACTGAGTGCACATCCTGATTTTGCACCACAACCTCAATAATCTAATGTGGAAGCTATGCTGCATCAACTTCTTCAAGGTCAAACCAATGGTGCAATGGAGACTTCTAAGAATCTTGTTGAACTCAACAACAAGATTGATTGCTCATTAAATGCTATCTATGCGAAGATAAGAACTTTGAACTCAAGGGTAACTTCTTTGGAAAGCAAGTTTGTTTCTCCTCCAAAACCAAATGGCCAACTTCCAGATAAATCTATTCAGAACCCAAAGGACTTTTCACAAGTTAATGCCATCTTCTTGGAGAATATTCATGACCTACATGATCAACATTGTCTTACTCACATCACCGAGGACAGTAAAATTCAAGTTTGGGAGAATTTGGGTCTAAATAAAGTTCAACATGAAGATTCTACAAATACTGATTCTCTGAGGTGGACGAAACAAGAGTCAAGCCTGTTTTTGCTAAAAAGCCATATGCTTCAAGGGAGAAGGAAATCCATGAAGATTCAAGAAGGAGACAATGGAGAAATACCTAGCAATCTTTGTGAAATCCATGAAGGAAGGTGAAATTAAGGGGAATTTGGTACAAATTGGGGAATACAATGCTATAATAACATAAGTAAGAAGATCTTGGCTCATTCACTCTACCATTCTCACTAGGACCCCTGACCTTCAACAAATTCCTATGTGATTTAGGAGCATCCATTAACTTGGTGCCTCTTTCAATTGCCAAGAATATGGGGTTCAATGAGTATAAATCTTCTAACATAACTCTGTTTTTGGCGGATAGATCAACTAGGCATCCTATTGGGACTTAGGAAAATTTACACATCAAGATTGGAAATATAGAGATACCCACAAAATTTATGGTGTTGGAAATGAATAAGGAGCCAAAGGATCCATTGATCTTAAGAAGACCATTCTTAGCTACAGTTGAGGCTGTAATCAATGTCAAGAAAGGAAACATCAAATTAAACATTAGAAAATGTCTCAATATGATCTTCAACATCAGTAAAAATATGAAGAAACCAACAATTAAAAGAATAGCTATTCTCTATCAAGGAGATGAATGAGGAGAATCATGAAGATGGGTACCCAAGCAGTGATTCAATGGAGAATGATATGATTGGGGACTTAACCCAAATCTTGAAGCATAAAGAAGCCTTTGAAGATGTCCAAGAATCAGAAAGAAAAGTGTTCTCAGCCTCAGAGGAAGCCAAACTTGGCCAGAAACCCACTTCAGGGGAACCAGACTCTCAACTCAGACCAAATCCACCTCAGTTACCCACTTCAGGTGCAGTCGATTCTCAACTCGTCTAAAATCCACCTCGGATGCCCACTTCAGACTCAACTTTCTCAAAAGACTGGTTTAAGCCTAAAGCTCCAACAATGAACCTCAAGACTGGTGATCAAGTGCTTCTACTCAGCCCAAAGCTCAAACATTATCCAAGAGAGGTAAATTCAAAATGCTCAAGGAACTTCACAATCAAAGAAGTTCTACATGATGGATCAATCATACTAGTTGAAGATCTTGTTAAGGAACTTGAAGTGAACATCCCAGAAACCACACCAAACATGGGTGGTTGGATAAGTCTAGGAGGAAAACCTGGCGAAAGAACCTTGGTTCACTTTGGAGAGCCATTTTAGGGTTAAAAGAGTTTAAACATGAAGTCAAGCTTAGAGACTATAAACAAGCTCATTTGGGAGGAAGTCCCATGTCTATCCTTGTACATAAAAATATTTTAGTTCTTGGTATCTTTTTAATAAATTTCAAGGGTTTTGATATGTTTGATAGGTGAGACATTGAGTTGAGAATTGGATGGATGGAAAACAAAGGAAAGCATGGACAAATGATGAAACAAATTTGGACCAGCATGAAGTGGACAAGTAACTTGGTTCTGAGCCACTCCAGCCACTTTCTTCACTCAACCAAAATGAAGTACCACTCCAAACCTTTTCATTGTATATACCATATCATCTTTCATTTGTTTGTGATTTTTGATCCTAAATATGACTATCAATAGCGTCCTAGGATAACGTTTTTGTTAACTGCTATTGTATATGGATACAGGTTTTTTCCATAGCGTTTCATTTTTTTGGACGCTATTTTTTTATTCTCGAGAAAAAAATACCGAGGCGCGTAAATTTGTTTAGTTTTGGTACTTACTATTGCAAATAATACAAAAATGATATGGTAACTTTTTTTAACATAATCAATTCGATAGATCGACTTAGTTATTTATCTCTTACTTCATTATTTTCAGAAGATCTTCAGTGTATGCATTACTTCGGGACATTGTTAATCTCACTGATTCGAAGCTCCATTGTTTAATCGAGAAGGTATCTTCCTCATATTTAATTAATTTGCAATCTCATATTGCAAATGTCGAATTCAGCTATATACAGATTGTTTGATATCACTATTTTGATTCCGAGGTATCATCTATATATATACATATTTTTTGAATTCATTAGATTTGGAATGTAGCTAAAAATAACTTTTAGCTAAAATGTTATTTTTTATTCTCAGTTCTGAAATGACAGTAAAGATGAGAAGAGGCTACACGTAGACATCCGGCTCTGCTGGGGCCCATCGTAGTAGACGTAACCAAGGCTTAGAGGCTACACCTGCACCAACATGGGGTAAAAATGTAGCAAGAGGAACTAAGAGAAGAAGTAGTACTGAAGAAGAACCTACTAATTTGGATCAACATGGGGTAAAAAGTGCTAGCAATGATGAGATTCAAACAAGGAAAATGAGTTCTAGAAAAAATAAGGAGGTTGTTAATCTGTCAAATTCCAATGAGGCAGTTGAACCTAAAAAATTAGATATAGTGGTGGAAGATGTTGAGGGTGAGAATGTAAGACGACTTAAAGATGAGGATAACGTTAATGAAGATGATGATGGTTTTGCTGATAATGATGACGGTTTTGATGAAGGTGAGAAGGTAATACTTGACGATGAGAGAGAAGTTGTTGAGTAACAAGCTCTTGAGAAAGAAAATGATCAGACTCAGAGTACTGAACATAATGACCATGAAGAAAATGATCAGAGTAGTGAACTTAATGACCATGTTAACATGGATCAACATAGGGTTAACATTGAGAGGACTGAAGGAAATCAAACTCTAGTTAATGAAGTGAAGGAAAAAAAGAGAAGATGACCAACAAAGATGCGTACAGTGGCTACAGATCCTAATGAAAGGGTCTCAATGTCTTTCAATGAGTATGGTGAACATGTTGGACCTGGTTCTTATGAAGCAGTTGGGATGTTTGTGGAGGGCTGGGAAGTCAAGGCTGGTGGCACAAGTAAGAAATGCCAAAAGTGTTGCTGAGAGGATTGCTTTAAAACCCAGCAACATCACATCTTTTCAAGTATGGAACTCATGGGTTAGGAGCAATATCTCTCACACGTTCAAGGTTGTTAATGTTGTTGTAATGGTCATATTGTCTTCTTTATATGTCTTTTAGCTTTAATTAGGTATTTTTGTTGTAGGAAACAAGTAAGAAGTACAAAGAGTTGAGAAAAAAATAGATACCTCACACAACAAGTCGCAAAGGGATGCTTAAATTAGCTTATGAAATGGGAATTAAAATGAATATTCAATTCAACCCTATGAAAAAGATTATTTAATATTTTATCTTTTTTGTTATAAAGAAAATGAAGAGTCCATATCCAAAGAAGATTAGTAGGAGTTAGATTTGGATTGCCGGACACACACATGCGAATGGTAGAGCTGTGAGGCCTGAATTTGCTGACACTATTGTAAGTAGTTATGAAACTTGTTTATACATTGCTACATGTATAAATGATCATTCTTATATCTTGTGTGTAACTTCAAGGAAGATGCAATGAGCAAGGTTTTGGAAAAAGAGAAACATGGAAGAGTGAGAGGGAATGGCAGAGGGACCAGTTCTACTAAGCTATCATTTCTGCAAGCTAGAGACTCAAAGATTGCTGATTTGCAATGTCAGATTGAAAGGTTGAAGGGACTTGTGGGTGGATTAACTGGAAATAAGGTAATTATATTTTCATATCAGTTTAATCAGCTTCCTAATTTGTTAATTAAATTAGTGGCCATGTTTCAGAAAACCACTGGTGGTATTGAAACATCTGAGGGTGTTTCTGAATTGAAAAAGGTGTGAGAGTACAAGTGCTGGATTGGACTGGCAACAAAGTTGAGATTAGGGAAGGTTCATTTTGCTACACTGATCCGTACTAAAAAGTTGGTAGGATACCAATTGGTCAATCTGCAGTAGCCATTACTGTGACATCTGCAATCAAATCTGAAGCTGCTCTCTGGAGGCCTATATCAGAGTCAGTAGCATCAATTGGCCTAGCTGTGGGATGCAAGATTGCATGGCCTGTTGAGAAAGTTATTGTGGACAGGGAAACAAGTTCTGAAAACTATATATATGTAAGTTTCTCTATCTAATTTTTTTTTACTTTTCCAGTACATAATTATTACACTTTTACATTGCAGGAAACCAGTTTAGATGAGACTCAAAGATGTAAAATCTTTGATTACACCGATGGAAACAATGATGTTGTTGGTGAAGGTATCATTTGCTCAACATATGGAATGGAAAAGGGTCAACAATATCCGTATAGGTCCAAATACTGTTCGTGTTAAAGTTGACACAATTTGTAAGACCAAAGCTTTTCTTTGGAGGCCAACTCCTGCCATGGTATTCATCTCTGATGCACTTGGTGAGAAAATTGCATGTCCACTATTAAAGATTGAACTCCTTAACCCAACATCAACTGAAGGAACCCCTACTAAACCAGATAATCCAAAAACAATGGTATGTTTTTGCTATTCTAGTTATGTAATGACTAATCTTTTACTTGATTAATATATTGTTGTTTCAATTGTAGAGTCCAAGCAACAACACCAGTTCCAAGAGAAGTTCAAAGGATACATGTATTTTTTTGGATTGCAACAACTTTGGACGCACGGTAGCTGAAGGGAGAGTAGCTTCAACAGATCCAAATGAGAAGTGCCACTTCGTACCAATAGGTCCAAATGCAAGCAAGGTTTGGGTTGGCATTGTTAAGATTAGTAAGCCAAAGGTGTGGAGGACAACTGAAGAGATTACATTTATTGCTGATGCATTAGGGTCAACTGTTATTTGGCCAAATGATAATTTATTGTTTGTTTAAATCGAGTGTAACAATGCTGTTTGTATTTTATTGAACCTACAATTCACTGAAAAACAAGTACAAAATTAATGGTACAAATTGTAATGTTAAATTTTAGCACTACACACTTTAACAAAATTAACCATAACCACATCTATGCCTAAAGTGTCAAATATCAGAGCAATTAATGTAGAAAAAGTTGAGAAGATGAGAGATATAATGAAAATTTAATAAATTTTAACAACTACACGAAACCTATAACTTGCAGTTATCATTACCTAAGAGAACATGATAAGACCTATTTAGTCGCTTGTTTCTTTTTAATTTAATTAACGAAAATCAAATAAATGCATTTAAAAACCGCGTCGCTTCTGTTTCCATCTCTCTAAAAAATCAAACAAAATCAAATCACTCAAAGATTTTGATATCTCATCTTTCATCTCAAAGATTTTGATCGCTCGTCCTTAATCTTTCATCTTCATCAACAATGACTATTCTTAAAGTTAGAGATCTCACATCTTTCGTCTACACTGGTACGTGCGAGGACACCTTTAGGGTGAAGGTGATTCAAAGATTTCAGGCCGTATACACTTACGGGATCGTGAGGGAGTTCATACTTGCTGACAGCACTGGAAATCACGTCCAGTGCACCCTTCTAGCACGCGTCAATGTAGACATCTCTCTCATGCAGGAATGCGATAGCGTCGAGCTATCGAAGTTTCTGGTGAAGCACTCTAGTTCGTTCTTCTAGAACACCTACTCGTTTGTGGATATTGTATTTTCTTATTTCACCACCATCAGGCGTGTCGAGCATGTCACCGAGTCCAGCTGTATCAACTACTTAGAGTTCTCATGGTTGAAATCGTGGTTACATGTCTGCATTCCTGAAAAAGGGACTTTTTTCTTGTTGTTCATGGTTTAGTGCCTAATGATTAGTGTTTATGTTAGATTTGGTAAATAGTAAATGGAATATAAATGTGAAATAGTAATAGGATTGGGTATACAGAACAACTGCAGCGCAAAATCAGATAAAACAGAGCAAAAAAAAACTAGAGAAAATCCTTATGCTCTTATAATGACAATGTAGTGCATGTAGTCAGTCGAATAAAGTACATAGACAATGTGATGTATGAACAAGCGGTCACAACGATGAGATTCATGGAGAGGGTGTCGGTACTGACGTTTGTACTTATGAATAAAGAGTAAGTATATTTGCGTCGGTTGGATTTTATGTGTTGTATATGTGTATTGATTGTATTTTTTGCATTGCCTATTTTAGTCGGAGCTATATGGAATGCAAGGCCTTTGGCCATTATGTCGATTATTTTGCTGCATTGAAGCCGACTCTGCATCAAAACGGCGGTACATACTGTGAACTTCGATTCTAAAGGATTCACCGGGGGAATGGCAATACCACAATCTACTCTAGCTTCGACGACGCTTCTGATATCGTTATCAACCCGGTCATCCCCGAGGTCGAAGTTATGAGGGAGGTCTTGTGAAATTGCCATTTTTTTCAAAATATTTTATAATTTTTTTTTATTTGTTTCTATTGTTAATAACTTTGTTTCACTATTCTTAACACTTTAACAATTTTATACGCACTACAAATGTTTAAAAATTGACAAATATCTGAGCAGTTAATAAAGAACAAATAAGAGCAATTAATAATCTTTAACACTTTAAGAATTAATAAATTTTAAACAATTACAATTAATAAAATTTAACAATTAATAAATTTTAAACAGTTAATAAACTTTAACAACTTATATACGAAACCTCATATCATGTAATCATAACCTATGAGGACTATGTATAGAAAACAAGAACTTATAGCCACACGTCACTTCTGTTTAATTTCATTAAATGAACTTATAGCCACGCGTCAATGAACCCTTAAACCCTAAATGCTTCAACCTAGAATGTATCAATAAGTGTTTATGGTTGAAGATGGACAAATAAAAAAAATTCTTATAGCAAATCAAAATTACCATTAGTAATCAATAGAGAATAAAATTCATTACAATATTGTATATATTTAATTTAACTTTTAAATAAACAAAAGAGTTGGAAGAAATATTGACATTGATTTTTAAAAAAACGTATGAGATTGTCAAGAGTATTGAAGACGCAAATCCACAATCTTTTTAGGCAACTCGCAAATAAAAGTGAGTGTTTCCATCTTCCAAAAACACGCATCGCAGAGTGGCTCTGGTTTGTACAACTCGTCCCATAGGTGTCCCCATCTATTGATCACTTGACACGGGCAAGTATCAATATTCCGACAGTAGAAATTGTGAATTTCAGCCACCCTTTGGAGCAAGAATGGAGGCAAGCTGTTGCTCCACGACAATGAAGAAGGTGCTTGGATCTTTCGCTTCGCAGACCGTGAGAACTCCCTAGATATATTGACCAAATCACCGTTGAAGACCTCGTCGGGGGACATGATCCTTTTTAGATGACTGTAGGTGTAGAGAGCCAAATCATACCCCTTCTCAGCGGCAAGCGTAATCTTTAAGAGTCCGTCTTCTGTGTCGTCTGTTCGGAAAAACTCCCTAGCCCCGATAAGGAAGATAGCAGAAAGGTTTTCATTGCGGAGACACAAACGATTGAAATTCACACCAGCAGAATAGTACCAATCTCTTTGCATAGTGAAAAGATTGACGCTCCGGTAGAATGTCTCTCTTTGAACCGCATCGCGCATGGCCACACAAACGCTCTTGCATTTGAAAAGTTCTTTGTATGAGAAACTTGCAACCTTTAGGAGAATTTTTTCAAGGATTTCCGACGGGAAATCTAGAATATGAGGGTTTACCATCATTTTTTTCATGATCAGTAAAATGGAATAATGGACATATGAAGATAATTAGTATATAGTAAAACCTACGCGGAAGATGATTAGACAACTCAAATAATTTATTTAAGAGACGCGTTTGTTTTTAATTTAAAAAAGGAACTAAAAATATGCATTTAAGACTCGCGTCGCTTCAGTTGACCCTTACGTCCCTTCTTTTTATCTCTCTATCACTCTCTTGCAATTGATAGACTGTAAGGAGAGGTGCTTTAGCAACTCGACTGAAAAGGCCTTCCTCGAGAGTGAA